>JAVFBZ010158512.1:0-18099 GCA_032466195.1 Katharina tunicata | reverse complement strand
GCTTGAACACAAGAGTTTTCACAAATTAAATTGATTAAACCGAGTACCAACTGATTGTGTGAAGACGAATCGCACGGAATCCATTAAATTACCACCTGGTATTTTGTCGCTGTTTTGCATACTGTTTTCACCTATGTTTTGAGATTTTCTTTTATTTTTATCGTACACACCGTTCGAATTAAATCCAGCAATACTGTTACTTTGTCTGTCATGTCTGTTGCGTTAGTTAAATCAGGCATTATGTGTTGGCTGCCATCACATATTTCTTTTTGGATTCGGGCTTTAAAAACAATATAATCCAGACGTTTATCGATACTAGTTAGCACCATCGATGTCCAAGTGGAATTTCCTTCGTTTCGTCGTGAAACCAATCAAATAATAATAAAATTTTATTCGATGCCGTTTCTAGACTTTCATAAAATGAAAGCTACAGAAATTCTTCACTTAGTTGAATGAGTCATATGACCTGGTAATCATTAATTGTATCTCGGAGTCAAGTCTGATAAATTGTAAATTACCATAATAAAGTTACGTTTATCTCCTGTTAATTGCATTTACGAGACACGAAAGATTCTCTACCCCCCTCCTCCCCCTCATATATCAAGGACGGACTATCTGAGTTACTACAAGACGAGCATGTATGAATAGCGTTCAATTTTGAGTAGGCTATACCGTGTTTTTGCAATTTACAGAATTATATATGCTTTAAAAACGTTTTTGCAATTTTCATTTCAGCAACGATAAATGTGTCCAGAAAGTAAGCTAGGTGATGAATAAGATAAATCATTTTGCTCACCAAATATAATTAAAATGTGTACGACATACACTCACAAGTGTATTATCTTTAAACACTTTCTCCATTTTTAATTTCAGCTTGTCGCAAAGTTTTGAAATTAAACGTATATAAATTAATTCCATGAATAGACTAAATTAAGTCGAAACAACTGTTGCATTAGAAACATGTAGAAAGTAAAGAAGGATTTTATAACGGTTGGAAAATATTGCTTTTGTTTGTTTTGTGGATAATAATGCCTTAGTATGTGTACATGTACATTTGCCGCCATGTCTCTTACTGTTCCAAAGGTTTCCTTAAATAAGTATAATGTATTCATTGTGTGAAACTTCTATTGTTTCTTCAGCTATTGATATGTGATACATTACATATTCCTGCTGTGCTACAGCATTGCTGAGATACTGACGAAAGATTTTACCCATACATGAAGGAATATTTACATCACGTAGAGATCTGAATTGTTAGTAACTAGGTAACTTTAGTAACCATGTACATGGCTATGTTTACAGTGCTAACTACACATAAATCTTCAACAACATCTGTTAAACCAGTGTTAAATTCCCTGCAAAGACCATATTAGATCAAATCAGCTGTCTGAATAGAAACATGTAGAAAGTTGAGGAGGCGTTTTTGGTTCACGTCGTGGCTCAGTTGTTGGGCGTTTGACTGCTGTACTGTCCTCTTCTTCACTGTACCGGCAAAGGTTCAAATCGCCTGTCCTTCATTAGGTATAGGGAGGTTTGCGGTGGCTGTTAAGATCGTCGGATGGGTTTTCACACGGTTTCCTCCCGGTTGTCTATACATACATTGGAACGCAAAGTTGTCTTATAAGTGAAATATCTTTGAGTACGACGTTAACCACCAATCAAATATGGAATAAGGCCCACATTACAACTTCCGTTTTGTTAGGGGTCGAAAATAGTTCTTAAAATAAAACGTGTATTTTCTTCTTTATTTTTTCTCCCCTCCTGCAAATTGATTTTTGGTGGACTTTCTGGTATTGATATGCAGCATTTGAGTGCAGATTTGTGATTAGTGTGATATTTCAAGTCTAAATAGGTTCCATGTGGTGTATGGAGACTGTTGAGCGAGGTGTGATTCGGCTGTTGTTTACATTCTGAAGCAGGGCTGTCAGACCCCTATCATCTTCCACGGCGGCTAGTTCAAACTTTCAACCTCATGACCTGTCAAGCTTATGATCGTGAACTCGACTAGGACTGATTTAGGCATGTGCCAGGGGTTTTCGCCCAACGAAAGTTTGTGAAGGAGCTACGGAACCAAACGTTTACAGACTTATGTAAAATGAATGGTGGTCTGTGGCCTTGTATAAGTAAATCTCTACATCTGACAAAAGCCAACGGATTTTCAAAGCTGACCAAGGTGAATTTATTCTACGTAAATTGTTAACCGTGTTAACCGTCATTAACTTTTTCTCAGCCACCAATAAACAAAAAGATTAATAAATAAATAATATGTCATCTTGGTTACACAAATACATAGATTATATATACGTTTGACTGAAGATAATAAACACAGAAACACAATATCGTTTTTCGTCTTATTCTATGATAAAAGCCATGATAAAAGCCAAGCCAAAACATACAATATACAAATGTAACATCTGTGGGCCTGTGACAAAATCATGCAGAGTTAGGCCGTGTTTGAGGTTATTTCGACCAGAAGACCCCAATGTTTAAAGAAAATCACTATCAAGGACACTACAATTAAGATAACACAAAATATGTACAGGGCAATAAATGCACACCACAACAAATGGCAGTTTTGATTCCCTTTAGCTCCAACGGCATCAGGGCGCGGAAAGTTAAATCACAACTACCTGCCGACCAATGTTAATTCGGCACACTAAAGCAAGGTATTAAATTTATTTTCATGTATTTAAAATAGGATTATGTACGGCTAAGGATAGACAAATATTCCAAAAAAGAATAAAATAACTGATGGCTTTGCCAAATGAATTAGATCAAGGTTACCTTTTCCCTGGGAAAATTTGCTTAATGATCATGAGCAAAATGGCCTTGTCTCCCTGATAATGTAGACATTGAAACCAGCTTGCGGCGTTACCACCAATTGTCTAAGTTGATTGCTGCGTATCGGTCAAAAGGAGTCAAATCTAGTAGGATCAAGCATCGTCATATTAGCTACACACCGAGTGAACCTTGCAAAACTTATGATACAATTATGTTTTGTAGAAAATGGTTTGCGGAGTTAAATTAAGTTACACGTTTGTATTTTTAACAGCAACAAAGCATATGGAAGACAATCTGGTAAATGTAAAAAATGTAATTATTTACATAAATTTTACAAACCATGCAGGAGAGTGCTTCTTTACTTCATTCGTATGTGTCCTGAAAAGTTGGTATCACTTGCTAAAGAAATCGGTGTTCAGTGACGAGGTTCTTTCAAACAAACAAACCAGGTCCGACCAGTGTTGCTGAACGCCTCGGAAATAATTCATTACGCTGAATGAGTCACGTGGTTGTCTGGTCAATGGCCTGTCCGAAGGCCATGATTGTTACATGGGACTGGTTAATTGCCATAAAATGGATCTACTTGTCTCTCTGACAACTGGTAGTTTGTGCCAGCCGATACACTGATTATTCACTTACATGTATTTTAACTGACACCACTACATATCCTGTATTTTTAGGTAGATCTATACATCTTTCCTGTAGGTGGTTTCATTTCTGCTCTGTTTGTATATCGAGGACATTCCTTGACGTTTACCCGGTCCAGAAGTTAATTTACTGTTAGCCCGTACTTTTGTTCTACTATCAACAGTATCAACCCGTTGATCTATCTTTCTTATTAGTGGACTGCAGCTTAGAGTGGCTTACTTATAAAAGTAAGGAAGCGGAATACAGAAGGAAGATAAATTACAAAATTGACCAATGTTCCTTTGATATAATTACGATGTTGGCTACTTGTCAAAAATGTCACGTTTCATAATTTGTGAAAGAGTAAAGAGTCTCCAGAAATTAACGACATGAAAAGACACCAACAAGCTGTGTGATATCCGTAGGCGAGACGCTTGATCTTATGTTTCCGGCGTGTGCCTCAGAAAATTGTCAGTCTACTTCCGGTGTAAGGTTCCTCAATAAGAGTCACGTGACAACGTACGAGAATAACACCAAAACATACGTGTCAGATTCCGCCTTTCGCCTTCTGGGCACCACGTCTGTAAAAATAGAACCACTGGCTTCAAATATCACAGCACATTTATACCTGACTGTTTCCTCATTAATGATGATTAAATCTACCAATGACTTAACTGCATGGAGTCGGAGTTACTGTATTGGGAGTCGAGTCGTGTGTCTTTGTTGTATATTTACCAGTAACACAAAAACTACGCCTTCACAAAAACAACCAGCTATATTTTTTTAATCGGGAAAAAGTAAAGCTTAAAAGATAAATAAATAAAGGAATAATTGACGTTATGTTTGTTTGATTAGTGTTTATTGTCGTACTCACCTATATGACGACTTTGTATTGCCGGTGTATGGTGGAAAACCGGGAAGAAATCACCCCACGAAAAAAAAAAAACAAGCGAACTCCGCAGCTACCGGAAAAGGGGTTATGTAGCCCAACGCTCAACCACGGATCCAAGGGCCCGTTTCACAAAGCAGTCTTACGCTACGTTCAACTTAAATACCATAGCGAATAGTACTGGGTTGTCATGGTAGTTACGTTAAACGTAAGCTAAGATCGCTTTGTGAAACGGACCCCTGGGCGCGGCCCCTAATTGGCGTTATGAAATGAGGTCAAAGTACAATATTAACCAATCGGGACCAAATGGCGACACGTGCTTATAAATAGCAGATTTATCAGTATGAAAATTTAACAAAACCATATTGAGAGCCTCGATAAAGATGAAATGGGCTATAAACATGGCGGCAGAAGGATAGTAGTACGAGAATGGCTTATATTGTTAGGAAAGCTACCTCCTGTGTTGTGTTGTCTAAATTATTTTAATTACGAGAAAATAGTATTCATAAAAAAAAAAAAAAAGATTAGGGTGACCTGCCACATAGGGACCTTTTGCAAGTTTTTCATCTGCCAAAGGCTGCTTTTCACATAAGCCATAAATTAATAAGCTTTAATATTAAAGAACGACTACTTGTATCTTCTTGAATGGATCCATCTTAGTCATGTTTTTGTTAATCATTTCTCCTCCCCAGTTTGCATTGGCTAGCATCCCATGTTGTAGGAGAATGGCATTTGGTGACTAGGGCCATTTAGTTGGGAAAAGGTGCCGCGTTAGAATTTGCTTCTAACACGTCTCCTTCGTTTAATATTTTAGTCACATTGTGCCATGATATGGCCCAATTTTGTCATGCGTTAACAGCTTAAAAATTAGTCTTACAATAAATCTTTCTCCACCTTCTTTCTTCCAAAATTATTTAGATATCCATTTTGTCTTTGAACACATTGGATAAATGTTGTGTAGCAGACGGAGAATACAAGCAACAAGAGCTGACATGCGCAAATGATGTCAACCTGGGTCACAGGTGCTTGCTGAACAATACCCAAGTCCAAAAGATCCAAACTAACAAAACGTTGTTGTTGCAAAACATGAAAATACCTTTATTGGCTTTAAACTGTATTATTTCTCTTATATTAATGGCCAGAATAGGGCGGATGCCCACCCAGGGACGATTAACGTTCCTTTAGCTTTACTTGTTATACGGTGTTTGATAGAACCAGCTGAGAAATAATCTGTGGGAACAATCCAATTATTCTCCCCGTGCCAGCCCTGAGAAAAACAATCAACGGCCTCGCAACAAGGAATAAATAACACTGAATTACAACGGCGTAGTTTAGTATTTTCATAGTGAGTAAGTCTATCAATGGCGTGACAGCCCCGTATGTGGGCCATGAAGTGGGAAAACTCCAAGTAACCTGCCAGTCAACGTTATCAACGTGTTACTTATCGCATCCGCCAATTCATTTTTCGATCTTGGAATCCCCACAAAGTTTAACTTTATATTGTAACTATTACAGATTTCGTAAATTCCCAAAGCTAGAATATGTAGAGGTATATTAGCGCTTCTTGTACGAACAATGGAACACAATTCATATTGTCTGTATGCCATTTTACCTCGGGTTTATTTTTTTAAGGACTTAATGAAAATAAGGCTATTTGAATTGCTTTTAATTCTTGCCATGTTGAACTCCTCTCCCCTTCCTCGAAAGTTCATAGTTCATCAAACACACAAGTTACCCAGGCCAGTCAGAAGAGCACCGCAGTCAAAGTCACTCGCATCCGACAAGAGTGTGATGGTACAGAGTATATCCGCAATTTGAGTTATTTGAGCTTCACTGCATTGAAAGGCCAATATAATAGTTCCTTGGTCGCTGGAGAATACCTGGAGAACACAACACAGCTATCCCACGGAGAGGAAGTGTTGATAGTGAAATAAATAAATCTGGTCAATGACAAGCTAGATTAAACAGGAAGTGCAGAAATAATTTCCCTGCTAGACTGGCTAACTGACGATCCATTACACAATTTAAATTAGAAAGAACAGTGTCCAAATTTTAAAATAAACTGTTCAATCATCGTTGTGTTATACTGATCGTTGTTTTATCGAGATTCCATAGAAAGCCTGTCCACTCTGAAGCAGAATATGGTTCCTAAATCGAGTGTGCAGAGTTAAAAAAAACACCGGCGCTTAGTAAAGACTGCTAAGCGAAATCGCATTCTGGTTACAGAAAAATGAAGTCTGTTGTAAAGGCCCAGCCATCATCATGGTAGAGCCCAACCTTAATACCCCGACTTCTCCAATGTTTTACGAGAGGCCGTACACGTTGTCTAAAAACATAAGGTGTTGAGGAGACGCCGAACGGGAAGCACCGTAAAACTAAATATTTTCTTGCAGCCGTTAAAAACCCAAGAAAAACCTAGGAAAGTTGAGCAAATTGTCTAATGGGTGCTTGTCGGATTTTAAATCAAATTTAAACATATCCGTTTGGTTCCAAGCACTCGTTGGCAGATTTCCAGTCCTCGGATTTAACATTTCGCAGTAAATTTATCCAACATGAGACGTATCTTTCCAGAAGTGTGAACTGACAATGTAAAATGAATAAACATGAGGAATGGTACTATGACTTCGACTGCACAGCCTAAAGCGAGCAAATCTGAAACCGCGCCAATGAATGGGAATGGATGTTTTCTGTTTTATTGTGATATGCCTTGTAAATCTCGTTCGCTTCTACTTTACTTCCGGGTACATCCTTAAACCTCTGGCGGTAAGTTTTGAATAGTGGTTTGTCAGAATGAGGGGGGGAGGGGGGGAGGGGGTTGTATTTGGGTTAAGTGATATGACCGGAGTTGACTGTTGTCTCCGTTTGTAACTTCCCGTTTAATCCGTGAAAAAAAAGCTAGTAGCTTGTACCCGGAACTAGAATGAATCTGACTCACATGACTTACAAGCCATATTAAAGAGTTTATGCTTGGGTGTTTCCACAGCTGGTATGACGTTACCGCTTTTAATAACAAAGCAACAAAATCATTAGCTCATATATGAACCCAGAAACAGAACGGTCTCTCAATCTGCCCTTTACACTATTTTTGAAACATATAAAAGCCCTTCCTGTCGTATGGGCAACATTATATAAGATGCTATACTTATCCTTAACGTAACTTTGATTACTGACTGGTTTATGGCTGTTGTTCGTTTGTTGTAGCTCCTTCCGTGGTGGGATCAGGTCAAGCGGATTCTGCAAGAGGACAGGAAGCGTCCCAATGGCCTACTTTGCCGCACGTGTAATTATTGGTACACCAGAAACGCTTTGATTGTTAACTGGAAAATTTCTGGCACCCGGACTTTGAGAAGCAGAAAGAGTTGAAATACTAGGGCAAGTCATGTCCAACTTGTCCTTGAGCCACTGTTATCTCTACCGAACATCTCTAATTTCTGCCTGTCGTATATACTAGTCGTCATCCGAATCGCTCATATTTTCGTCTGATAAGGTTTCACGGACGGTTTCTCACCCGTATGGAGATTTGTCGGAAAGATGAATAAGCTTGTTTCTTTTTCGCAGTTTACAACAAACGGACTGAATGACTTTTTGTGCTTTGTCTTTCTTGACTATAGTCTGGTCGACCAGCGACTGGTATACGTTTAGCAGGTCACTCGGGATCCCATCGTTGAACTGGAACTGATATCTCTTTCTGGGAATGCGACGCAATAAATGGTCTGTTTTGGTCTGATTACCATACGAGTAATACATTTCACATACACCTTCTACGTTAGTTTGCGAACCCATGGGATTAAATGCCATTTGCTCAGAAGATTGTATTTTTAAGATTGCAATTGGTATGTAGCGCAGCTAACGAGTTACTGAATAAGATAAGATAGCATCCCGGTACTAAATATTCCTATTCGCGGGGCCCCCATTAGTAATAAACTTGCGTCAATGAAATACGTGTAATATAAGACTTCAATCCGAGTATATTGTCCTCAGCTGGCCGACGCTGGGGTGTTATCTCCCTTGTTTGTTCCCCATGGTGGTAAATATGTGTGCCAAAGGATGGTAAAACATAACATACTGAACAACCCCACCACTAAACACGCCCAAACATTGTTCAAATAACTATTTACATATAGGGTGTCGAAAATACGATCATAATTCATTGTCATAAGAAGTAAACAAGAATTAAACCTGCAAAGAAAAATCTCCCTAGATAGCATGACAAGTTTTATCAACGTTGATATTTGTTATCACTGTTTTAACCCTAACCCTAACCCTAACCCTAACTCTAACCCTAACCCTAACCCTAACTCTAACCCTAACCCTAAGGTCTGATATACAGAGTTGTCGATAATGTATGACAGTGGTTTCTTTGCCAAACGATTCCCATCACTAGTACTGTCTGTAGGTCAGGCCAGTCGGCTGGGAAATCACCGCATAAAAAGATACACCTGTCTCCCCTGATAACTGTAATCAGTACACACTAAACTCTTGCGGTTAGAGTTTAGTGTAGAGGAAACTAGGTTAACACAGACTCTCTCACTTGATTGCCCGGTTTATTTGAAATGCAGACCAATCAACCAACATATTAATCACCTAAATATGAATTTGGGTGCGTTGCCAAACATACCTTTATTCAGTATAACTTCAGACAGAGATAAACCTTTCCTTAATATAAAATTTAGTTATATTCAGATTGAGTGATGCAACTTACACGCTTTTGTTTGATATTTCGGGTTGCCATTGGCCTTTGCTGAATAGATAATTAATTCAACTGCTAAAGATTCGATTGCCTAAGAATATGTGACCTACTGCAAGTTCGCCTTGACTTAAACTTATATCGACAAACAATGTCATGCCTTCGTTAAGTTAGACTTATGTTATAGAGCAGCGAATATGTAAACTTATGTAACAAATTTAGACTACCAACACTGCAGTGTAGACGAACCTATTTTGATTATGTATTTTTAAATAAAATTGTTAATTATTATATCAGTTCACCATATCTTTTATCTTAAATATCATTTTATGGTCCAGTCAGAATTTATCACGCTGATAAGAAGTTTATTTGAACTTTTAAGCTTATACAGCTCATCGAACAACATTTAAAATACATACAATAAAGTGACATGAAGGCGGACACAGTATCACGATATTACATGTATACGAAAATAGCAAAGATACAATAATACTGTTATAATAAACAGCAGTACAGCAAACTGTACTTACCAGTTAGTTGAGGAGAGAAAGAAGTCTCCTTTCAAAGAATTAATATAGGAAACGCCCTAGCTTTATTAACTGGTTAACGTTTTCCACATCAAGTAGCTGAACAAGTTTAAAGGTACTTTGATTTGTATAATAATATTTTTTGATGTACAATTTTCTTAGGTCATTATAAAGAGGACATATCGTCAGCGTAATATGTTTTATCCATAAATTAGTCGGATTAATGTTAAAATCAATATTGTTTTGGTATCAGGACTAAACAATATTAACGTTTTTAATCGTGAACACGACATTGACCTTATATAGTATAATGTATAGCATTTATTTTTATTATTATTTTTTTTTTATTACTTTTTTTGGCATTTGCTTAACTTGTATATACTAGTGTATCCTGCAGTAAACTCATGTAATTATTATAATTGCAGTAAGTGGGTTTATTAGACCTCTTGTGATAAATAAATAAATAAATAAATAAATAACTTCTTAGTACTCGCGAACCCAGCCACACAGACAATCAACTGACATAAACAATGGTTGTGAAGTTGGATTGGGAGTGTTCAATATCTTTAAAAAACATAAACCTGAACATTGTTTCTGCCATGCAGTGTTCAGTGGTAATTACCGTATTTGACACTGTGTTCCGGCAGTATTTCACTTGTTTGACACGTTTGACTTTTACAAAAATGAAATTGTATTCAGGTCTTGCTGCACCCCCTTTCCTAAAAAAATGAGCAAAAATGTTGTACTGTTTAAACTAAAAGATAAGTATTCAAGCTTTATGCTAGTGAAAAATCTAATTTGAAATTATTAGTAACTAATAATTTAGTTTTCCATGAGCTTGCTTCAAATGTAATTAGTGAACTGTTGACAAGGCGAAGTGATTAATACGATTATCACGCCAGTCAAACACACCTCTGGTCATATAGATTAGACTGCATCATGTAAGTGGGGTATTGTGTATTCTACTTTAGATCATACTCAATAGTTCATTTCCAATCAACCGCCCGCTGTGAGTTTTTATATATTACGATCACGCACCAGTCATTTCAAAGCAGACCCTATACAAACTTTAACGGCGTTTTTCAAGCATTTGGGCAGATTCTACATTTCAAAATATTATTTATACAAAACTATTCACAATACAAGCTTGTTGCATCGCAAAGATCACTATGCCTGATTATGGATTTTTTTAAGTTATCCGAAATTGTCCTTATATGTCTTTGTATACGGTTTCATTAAACGAGGAATCGTTTTGTAGTTCAAGCTCTATCCTTGTAGATTAACTTATTATCAGTTTTTGTAAGTTCTTTCTAGATTCTTTAAAAATTATTCTGAAATAACTTTTTTCCTTTTTATTTTTTCCTCAGGTTGCATAGACAAAATGTTTTACCAGGATATTTCTAAGCGAAAGGGGAAGCGCCGTGGCTCTGTGGTTGAGCGTTGGACTATGGAGCCCCCTTCACTGTACTCGGGGTAGATTCGATCCCCCTGTGGACCTTAGGTATATGGGAAGTTTTCCTTTTCATAAAGTGAAATACTCTAGAATACGACGTTCAACACCAATCAATCAAGCAAATAAACAAATCTAAGCGAAAATGAAATGAAATGAGGCACAGCTTTTCAGTTCAAGGTCTATTATAATTGATGAACTTTTTTATTTGGTACTATATTTATTGCCCTTCGAGGAGTAACACTTTGGGTCGACTTGCAATCAACTTGTAATAATTAAGGAAATAATAGTTGGATCTTCACTAAATTCACATATTTATGGTTCTGATTTATTTGTCTCCGTACAGGGCTTTGTAAAAGAATTTCTCTCATAATCGCCCAAAGGATTCTGCAAGACCTTAACTTAGTTTCCTTGTTTTTTCCGTGTTGTCCGGATTCGATGCAACATTTTGGTTATTAGATAAAACATATATTTGTCATTTGACGTCAGCCAAGTCAAGCCAGTCTCTCAAGATACGCGACGAATGCCGAGATCCGCTAAAGATCCTTACCACATTTATTAACACAAGAGTTTTTTTTATTACACTCTGAAACGTATGGCTTGAGAGCAAATGTAAAAGTGCGATGTATTCGATTTTCTGAAAGCCAAATCTTTTTATGAAGTAAATTTGTTACTAACGTTTGCCTTACCTTTGTCACTCTGCAACAGCCAAAAGATTTCTAAATTATAACAAAGAAAGGATGAAGGAAGACAGTGTCAAAAGTGACCTTGGTGTATCCGGGAAATTGACATAAATGGCGTTACTGCAATATTTTAACTTCTTGGTTGTCCTTAAAATCGGATGAAAATGACTGTGGAGCGTAGACAAAACTGAGGTTTCATACACGTTCTTACTGTAATTTCTGAGTTGCAAAGTCGCATGTAAGTGTCCAACATAGTGTGACACCTTATCCGAGAGTATCCATGTGGGTTGACATCCGTCTAGATCATAACTCGCTCTGTCTTAACTCAGACAGACTTGGACTAAAGGGTTGGAGTACACTTTGAAGATCTTGACGTCACTGGAGAGACAGCTGGCTTCGTGGTGTCATACCCATATTCTCGCGAAGATGGCTCACAATGTATTCGGATCTTTCTAGAAACATACGACATTCGTTGTCAAGCTGTATGTTACAACATATTGAATTACATTGACACTGTTATTGTAAGCGGGTCTATTATTCGCGTACTTTATGTGACATACAGACCCAAAGAGCTGACTGGACAACATTACTATCATCCGATTACATTCTTTCCCAGATATAGAGAGTTCTTTGGACAACATTTCTATCATCTGATTACATTCAATCACGTATATAGAGAGCTCTTTGGATGACATTACTATCATCCAATTACACTCATTCCCAGACAGAGAGTTCTTGAACAATTTATATCATCTGATTACATTCAACCATAGGTATAGAGAGCTCTCTGGATAACATTATAACTATCTGATTTCATTTAAGCACAAACATCACCGGACAACATTACTATCATCCGATTACATGCACACAATGACAGTGGGTTTCTATAAGCTGTTTATTACGCTTGTAAATCTTCTGTACGCATAATTGAATATTTTAAAATGACCACTTTATTTGTTCTATGACTTGGAACATTTTGTAAGAGAAGAGGTTGATATGAAATTTTAATAACAATAATATTTATTATGTCATTTTTTTACCGATATTGGCAGGTTCACTTAATTGCTGTTATGTGTGTTAAAATAGACACATGTCAATGGTATTTTATCAAACAGAAATCAATGCTTCGACATATTTAATTAAAATCTGACTGATCTAACGAAACTAACTGATGCTGTAAGACATCTTCATAAGATATGTGATCAAGATGAATGATATCTATATTTGCAGACAGACTATACTTCAGTGTATTTCGAGACAAACTTAATTGAAGGCATTCCCTCATCGATTTAAAGCAAGAATACGCCTTGTATATATTGGATATCATCCTTTGTACTTTTCTGCTATCCACAGGGTTAATGGGCTGGCGTGGACGGTACATGTGTTAATTAGCCAGTCTGTACCATCTCTTCGATGCACAAAGAATCCTGAAGAGCGATCTGGAATACCATCGTCTATTGCTCGATTTCCAGACACTACACATCTCAGACGAGAGAATCTCAAACGGCGTAGACGGCTACTTGAAGCTCTGTAACCTTTTAAATCGGCCTTTAATTCGGAAGCTTGTGGCATATGGGTGATTCCATGCTTGATATAGCTTCTTTGACTAGGCCTCAACCTAAAATATTGAATTTTATCATGCAGAAGATTTTATTGCGGAAATATGTTTCTAAATGTAACGTACAGAAAATGGCTATAAATTGATCGATATCATGTAAGTTTAGTACTCTAGTTTGAAAAATCAATGCAATTGTCCCAGGGTTAAGGAACTCAAACATACTAAATCTGTTCACATGAGTTTGTCCAAGTCTATTTGCGATAATTAATGATGAAGCCAATAATATCGGAAAACAAACACATTGCAAAATCCGTCAATCTGTCGTCTGCAATAAGTTGTTTTTGAATAACTATCACCTGTAAATATAAAATATGGTGGCCTAGTTTGCATGGAAAACGAAACAGTCTTGTCGTTGGCAGAGAGAGAGTAAGAAAGCTGAGTGTAGTCTACTCGATTTCCGCTATCTCTTAAAACACGTAGTTGGTACTGATAGGACTTCTATGCACCTCTATTCTATATTACTGAAAACTAATTCGTTGAACTGGTGGACATTTCAACTATCTGATCGATATAGGTTGTTCGACGGATAAATTACTTGGTCACACTGTCATTGGCTTTTTTTTATCTTTGTGGTATAACAAAAGTTTACCAAACGCCTATAGTCGATATAGTAGGGTAACCCGACACAGACTAAAAAATCGAAAGCGTTTTGAACATCACGTACCGCGCCCATGCATCGACCTTTCATTCAGAATGTGGCAGCTAGTAGTTGAAATTATAGTGCTTCTGTTTGTTTCTCACAAATCTTCAGTGTACAAAGTAAGCGCTGCATATTGACATTTTCGAACGATGACGTTTAATAATAAACATCTAATCTGTTATCACAGCTAAAAGTAAAATAACATTATTAGCCTCATTTTGGGTATCTTGGTGTAATTCCTAAAGCTTAAGTAAAATTTGATATACCTTTTTTTCTCTAAAGCTAACAATGGATTATTATATTTTAATATATCATCTAGCAAGACTTTGTCCTAAAGATGGTATAAACATACATCTGCTAGGTCACAAAAACCTAGCAAATATGCAAAAACCCATAAAGGTTCTCGACTAATACAGGTTAGTCCTGTCTTGGTAGCCAATTTCGACCCACTTTCCCGCAGTTCTTGCCGAAAAACAGTATTTTCGTGTAACAAAATGTGCAAAATTCCAAATTACTTCCTCTTATCAAGGAGCGTCATTCTATGAATGCAGTCACGATTTCCTTCACTTTTTTACTCGAAAACAGAGACAAATACATTCGCTTCGTTAAAAGAAGTTTTTGTACGTACATACATACCTGTCTGTAAGTCAATTGACTGTAATTGCATTTTCAGCTTGTAGTAGATGTGTCAAGTTATCAACATGTCGGCCATGTCAGAGAGAAATATATTTCCTCTTTCGTCTGAAATATTTACACAAAGTTGATCGAAAGTCGAAATTCGCAGGTGTGTTGTCTGTGTCATTTGTTGTGGTTCTTTTCACACGTTGGGCTGGCACGCCGTAATGTGAGTGAAATCACGTAATAAAAAAAACAATCAAACTAATTGAATCTCAGTTCACCAAAAAACGTAACCCGGTGCCAATATGCCGAGTACACTTATTACCTCATGCAGCAGTGTTTACTCAAATTATTTCCAATTAGACCACCTTGTTCATGGCTTCTTGTTTTACTGTATAGCCCAGATTATATTAAAGTCTTGGTTTGGCATTTAGAAGTTGAGAATGAAAAGCAAGAACTAGTTTCATATGGATAACAACTTCTTTATTCTGGACACAACGTTTCAATCTCATTTCAGAGATCATTTTCAAATGATAATTTTCAACAATATACCAGTGTCTTTAGTGAAAAGTAAAAACGTGTTCAACATTTGATGTGAGTGGTTTTGACAAATGGATGCAGGATTTAGTTCTGTCATGGTTAAAATCAGTTTGGAAAGTTATTAATTGATCGTAGGCTTTGGAGAGGTAGAGGCCTTTGCCTCGATTAAGTTGGGGTCAAATCTTATTATCTGGATGGCTTCCTATATTTGTTTTTGTCTTTTTACGTCAGATCTATTTGTGTTTAGTAGTTCCATGTTGTTCCACGTTAGTGTATGGTCTCTGTATTCTAACAAATGTTCAGAGATTGCGGATTTCTTGTCATAATTTCTGACTGAGGTCTTATGTTCTTTAATTATAACGCTCACAGGTCAGGCAGATCAATAAAATATGATTTGTTACAGCTGAAGTCTATTTTATATATTACACCTTTGGGTTCTGGATCTGAGTGGGGTTTCGTCTTCGGGTTGCTTCTAATTTTGTTTAGAGTGTCTGTCCCCTGCAGAACGCTCTTTGAACTGGGGCTTGTCGTTGGACGAGACTCGCAATGCTGTGACTGGTCTTTCCGATATATGGCAGGGTAATAAGGATCAACTGAAGAATACTTTTCACTCCTTGACATGTTTCACTACTTATTCATAATATATTTATATTTCAAAGCGGTACTAAACGTATTTGACACAGTGTTCCGGCGGTATTTCAGTTGTTTGACAGTTGTGACGTATAATTTACAACAAAAATGAAATTGAGTTAAGGTCTTTCTGCAACCATTTCCCTCAAAATTGAGCAAACAGGTTGTATTGCTTAGATTAAAATATATGGATTCAAGCTTTATGCTAATGAAAAAATATAATTTGAAATTCTTAGTACAAATAACTACAAAGTACTAATGTTGACAAGGCGAAGTGACTGATAAATTTACTGTGCTAGTAAAACCCACCTCTGATCATATTGGTTATACCACATGGAGTCAGTCGGGTCATTATGTATTTTACCTTAGACCATACCTTCAGCTGTGAATCAGCACAACCAGGCACCAGTCATTTCAAAGCAGACCGTAGACACAATTTATTTGCGTTTTCAAGGGTTTAAGATTTAGACAGATTCTACATTTCAAAGCTTATTTATACAAAACTATTCATCGTAAAAACTTTGTAGTTGTCGCATGGCAAAGGGCACAACATCTTCAGTAACACACTTCCTCCGTTTTCCTCAGTTCATTATAGATATTTAAATGATGTGACAGAATTGTTATGCCCTTTTATACGGTTTCTTAAGATTGCACAAACAAAATCTTGTACTGTGGTTGATCGAAGAAAACATTTAAAAGATAACGAGGTGCGTTTTGTACGCCAAGGTCTATCCTAGTAGATAAACTAATGATCTGTTTTTATCAGTTCATTTTCTTCATAAAAATCATAAAAATTATTCTGAAAGAATAAAATCTGCATGGACAAAATCGTTAACTAAAGGTAGTTCTAAGCGAAAATTAAATAGAATAACGGACCGTGTTTCAATTCAAGGTCTATTCTTATACATAATTTTGTTTGGTGTTACAGTTATTGCAATTCGAGGAATAACATTGAGTCGAAATGCAAGCAATTTGTAATCATTTAGGAAACAATAGTTCGTTCTTCACTACATTCACCTATTTAATATGGTAATGCGAGCTTTTCAGAAATATATATAGCCTATATTTATGGTTCTGGTTAATATGTCTTCGTAAAGACTTTGAAAAAATATTTCTCTCAAAATCGACAAAGTCGTCCAGCAAGGCCTTGGCTTAGTTTCCTTGTTCTGTCCGTGTTGTCCGGAGTCAATGCAAATGACATTTTCGTTATTTCATAACACTTATATTTGTTCATTTAGCGTCTGCCAAGTCAAGCCAGTCTATCCAGGTACGCTACATAAGCCGAGATCCGTTAAAGATACTTACCACATTTCCTAACACTAGTCGTCTTTATGGAGTTTTGATTGCACTCTGAATAAGATGGCTTCCAAGCAAATGTAAAAGTGCGAGATAGCTGATTGTCTGAAAGCCAACACTTCTTATGAAGTATATTATAAATGAGTTACCAACTGTTGCCTTACCTTTGTCACTCTGCAACAGCCAAAAGGCTTATCAATAATAACACAGTAATGTTAAAGGTAGACAGCGCCGATGTGACATGGATGACTCCCGGGGAATAGACATCCATGGTGTTAATAACGATATTATGACTTCTTCATAGGCAAAAATAACTGATGTGCACAGACAGAACTGACGTTTCATGCTCCTTCTTATAGTAGTTTATGAGTTGCGAGGTCGCATGTCCAAAATAGTGTGCCACCTTATCCAAGAGTATCAATGTGGGTTGAGATCTACCTAGACCACAACAGGCTCTAATAGAAAATAGCTCACAATGTATCAGAAGCAGAAGCAAAAGATGTTTGTTGTCAAGCTGTATGTAATAACATATTGAATTACATTGAAACCTTTATTGTAAGCAGGTGTATTATTCGCGTACACTATGTGACATACAGACCCAATGAGCTCACTGTACAAAATTACTATCAACCGATTACATTCGTTCGCATATATATATAGAGCTACTTGGATAACATTACTATCATTCAATTACATTCATTCACAGACAGAGAGTTTGTTGGACAATTTCTATCATCTGATTACATTCAACCACCGACATAGAGAGCTCTCTGGATAACATTATTATTATCTGATTGCATTTAAGCACATACATCACTGGACAACATTACTATCATCGTATTACATTCAACCAATGAAAGTGGGTTTATATAAGCTGTTTATTACGCTTGTAAATCTTCTGTAAGGATAATTTAATATTTAAAAATCACCACATTTTTTGTTTTATGACTTGAAACATTTTGTAAGAGAAGAAATTTATATGAAATTTTAATAACAATAATATTTATAATGTCATTTATTTATATATATATATATTCAGGGTGGACATTACTCCTTTTGTACTACAGTATGACCAGCCTAGCACCAGATTTGCCAGTCTCCTAATACAGGAAT
>JAVFBZ010158501.1:2981-14396 GCA_032466195.1 Katharina tunicata | reverse complement strand
CTTATGGAATGAGGCTGGGGTGAGCGGTGTGACACATTACGGTCATCAGTTTGCCACAAAGCAGAAGCAGCCACTCAGTTATGCTACGAATTGGCGGAGAGGGAGTGGTCTATGCCAGTTTGTCCACGTAAACTCGTAGTCAGCGCTCCCGTGGGGCGCTGTATTTGATAACTGTTTAAACAGTATAATACTCGTGAAATGTCCAACGTCTGTTAAATCCCATCTTGTTAGCTTTCCTGTCACCTTGAAGAAATACACTGGGTCATGCCGTCCGAGGATTCGTCCTCAATCACCTGGATCTTGTAAAGCTCTTCCGGGGTCTGTCCAGGGTAAAAATACAGAATTTCCCATGTCATTGGCCATTTTTTGGGGTAAAGATCCAAAGCCACACAAGCCACACTGCGTTCTTTAGCACTCAGCGTTATAGATAAATCAATAATTTGTGGAAAACAAAATCTTATAATCGGCCCTTCAGCGAACCAGAAAGGCTATAAAGTAACTATATAACTGATGATTGACTTGCCGTTATAAAGTAACTACAAAACTGATGGGTGACTTGCTGAGAATCATTTAGTATCTTGTTGGCGTAAAGTTTTTGTCCAGACTTAGCTGTTCCTAAGAATGATACAAAATAAAGAAAAAGAAAAAATCCCGTGTCACTATTAAGTTTAGAAAATTTGTTATGTTAGTTATGAAGTTAAATATTTAGATAATAACGGTGACACAGAGAATAAAGATAAGTGAAGTTTCCAAATTAAAGATTAAAGTTGGTTGAAAATGAAAACTAATTGCAGCATGCAGTAGCTCTAAATAACAAAACCATATTTAACCGTTATTATAACCTGCAAGAAGTACATTTTACATATGTATCATGCTTGTAACAAGAACTCTACTAGTTACAATAAAATCAAATAATTCATAATCTTATGTCAAACACTGGCTATATATCAAGATAGCAGAATTTCAAATAATTAAAACACGTAACAAAGCACACAAACATGCCACCAGAGTTATGTGATGTTAACGAAGATGCCACACATGCAGAATATTATCCCTAATCACTAATGCTAGTAAGATTTCAATTTGGTTACTTACTTTGACCATAAAAACCAATACGGCTGACAGATGTAAATATATTTGTATTAAAAACGATGTTGCTTGTCCAAGTGCTGTTCGTGCAAGATAAGTTTCCATTGGACATTCACCTTTGTCGGTATAAGTGCTTCTTTGCCATAGCGCCAAGGGTCTAATTCCAAGCCCTGCTTTCTCAATCACATCGTGCATTTTGCAAAATCCACACCAGAAAGATAAACGTAGTATCAACTACAAATCCCCATCAAGTACCTACATTTTTTATATCTTAACTACAATTATAATATAATATAGGTGAAAAAAATAGGGAGAAGGGTGATGGAATAAAACTCACGACATCCACTGTTCTTCTCAAACGGCAAAACAGGGAAACATCCATTGTCAGAGCATGGGCGACTACCGAAACAAGGATTTCAAGAAGATTCGCGAACGCTATCAAGCTTTGCTTACTGGACGTGTATGTATATATGAGGTTTATGTTGCGATAATCTTAAACCACAGAGAATGTTACGTTTTATTTGTGGTTTTATTTCAGAACAGCAAACATAAAGGTACCCGCCACATTTTGGCTTATCTCCGACTGGTCTCGTAATTTTATAATTTAACTGTCCAGCATGCCAGGAAGACGAAAATGCTCTGCTCGAAATTCCTTTAATGTTTTATAAGTTTTTAGTAGAACACGTCAAAACATGGTTAGAACATCACACACAGATTAATTCGTTCAGTGCGCCGATTAAGTCAAAGAAATAATTATTACAACACCTTTACTGTGAGTAATGCATTTATCACATGGACTACTATTAAAGGCGCTTATCACAGTTGCCTTTGGTTTTTCAAAGTTTATTTTATTCACGATATTGTAGTCACTGTTTTTGGTCAAAAGACAATCCAACAAACTATTATGGGTTTTAAACTTAAGCCAAACGATCATGCGCAGAAGATATTCACGAAACTGACTGACCGGGCGAATAGAGCATAAAAGATGGAATCTGAAGGAATATTTTCGTAACTAACATATTTACGTTAATAAAAGCTTGCAACCATTTTCTACAAAATTGTTGATTTTGATCTTCTTTATTTTGTATTTTACTTCAGAATTCAGAAACTTACAGGTTTTAAAATGACTGGCGAAACTAAATTTGCCTGAAGTGCAATGTCATAAATTTTCTTTACCTCTGCTACTGAGATTATATTGTATAATGACCATTGTTAATAACATTTAATAATTCAATAAATTTGAATGCGAAAGTTGGAAATACACTTAAATTTGTGTTACATATGGTACCGCTATTTTCATATTCCCAATTGCATATGCAATTCTCGATGCGAGATGTCGTTTTTGTTTTCCTTTATTCAGATTATTATATATATAATATCTGCTTGAAGAAAACTTGTGATAATGAAACACTACCAAAGGGAAACCATCAAATAAGGAAGTGTTTTCTTCACAATTTCAATTCACTAAAATATTTTTTTATCACAAACAACGAAATAGAAATTCCACTTAAAGTATGCAGAACTGTCAATTATAAATCAATCCTAAGTACTACATATGCCAGCCCGAGGGCGAGTCAATCCAGTATTGCCTGGCTCCTCTCGCTAGCCATGAACAGCTACGGACACGATTCCTGCCTGCTATTGTAATTGTTTATTAGAATGAAAACTTCTCCAACTCTGACACGTTGTGCATGCCAGCAGCACGCTTAAAGAACTATATCGGTCAGTAGTGAACACGAAGATGCAAACCCTAAATAAAAACTCTAACATAGGCTCTTGACAATTAAAATATAGCAGGTAGGAAGCGAGTCGGTCGATGTTCCTGGGTAGCGGGAGCAACTACATATACAAGATACCGAAATGGTGCGCCATCAGACCGGAATATATTGTATTAAGGATTGATTTGTCAATGCATTTATAAAACAAAGATCTTGTTTACAGTACGGCCTATAACGCCAACACAATCACCGTGACAGAAATCACGAGATTACTACTTGAGTTCGGTGTTTTTCTAGATTAAAGAAATCTAAAGGAAAACAAACACAGTATATTGTTCTGTGTTCTAGTGACGTCTAGTCAAATTCTGCCAGACTTGCGTTTCAGAATTGTCACCCGATTCCACAATTCTGCTTCATTTTGTTTTGTTTATTTATATTTTTTTTTAATTTGTATGTTTTATTTGGAAGGAGTGGGTTGCGGGATATATTTCTGCCAGTTTCTGAGGCTACATAATGTTCAGCATTGTGAGTTTAAATGGCTCAATTGTTAAATAAGGGTTTCTAGTCTACACAGAAAACACGCGCAAACATTGTCAAATCTCCAAATAGCTTTACAAAAACTCGTTTGCTAAAATAGTCCACACTGCCAGAATAAATAATTTACTCACCCTATATTAAGTTAATTTCCAGTTTGTATATGGAATTCGGAAAATTGTTTGCAAAAATAAAACTCATGTCGAAGATATTCCTGAGTGCGTTTGATTTCTGAAGTTTCGAATGAAATGATAAAGGGGGGGATAAATGCCGAAACAAACATGGATTGTCGCCCTTTGTATAGCTCTCCTCTCTTCACAGCTCCCATTCCCGCAGCGAACTCTGAAAGACGAGGCAACTGTGGTAGACAGCACCATTTCATCGGCTAACACTTGCAAATTACATCCAATTAAAATAATGCTAGTACAACAACGTCAACACTGCAAACCTTAGTAAATTTAGTGGGCCTCATTGTTCGTTCGCACCAAATACGTTTTAGTTCACTAAGGACGAACGAATCCATTCTAATGTAGAAAAATTCACCACAAAAAGTTAATCCTAAAATTTTAAGTTCCATTTAAAAAGTATAGTTTTAAAATATACCATTTTACAATCATGCGATTGCAATATATTTCAAATTACTTCAATAAATCAGCAAAGGGTATCACGCATTTATGAGAGTATTGGTTAAAACAAAAGATAGAATTTAAGACAAGAAATCAGGGAGTGAAAATAAAAGATAATTTAACGGATAAGAAGCAGCAAGGCATTCGTGCAAAGGTTTGATGTTGTTGTACTAGGCAGTATAATGCAATTTTACTACTGTAGACTTAAAAAAACGAAACGAAAAAAGATCCTCTCACAACAATAGGCCTAAGTAGGCCTTCTGTTCACTAATTCGTAACATTCGTTTAAACAAACAGAGCTACAATAAGAAGATTTGTTTTGACTTGTAATCTTGTACTTTAGGATATATTTCAACTATTACGGCTAACTATATCTTGAACTTAACAACTGATTCTTTACATGGGTGGTTACAGAAAACAAACACAATGGAAGAGTGCGAACGTGATTAAAGTACTAACGAACATTTGATGATAAGCAGGGGACTTTACTCGTTTTAATTGCAATTCATGTCATCAATAAATGTGTGAAATACAATGCAATGGTTGAAAGACTAACAAGAAACAGAGTCTGATGTGACAGAAAAAAGTAAGGAATTCAATGGGCACAAATTATGGATATGTTAGTAACAGTTATATTTCGTCGCCTTATACAGCCGAAACCACCATATGACAAAAGCCTCTGAAACCACCAAAGGGCAAAAGCCTCTGAAAATGAAATGTGCCCTCATCTGAATAAAATATTATCCGGAACTTATTCAAAAAGTTCCATTTCAAAAAAAAAAACTAGAAGCGGGTCCTTCACCATGATAAACTAATGTATCATTTATGTCGCCAGGGGAAGACCAAACGTTTTTTAATGTTTGCTTGTTTTTGTGTGTGTTTGTGTGAGATATCACTTAGGCCTATATTTCAGGGGACAACTTGATATAAATCATGGTTTAATTGTTCTGCCCTCTTCATTCTTCTTAGTCTGTACCCTTAGGGATTATTGTGAAAGAAGTTGCATTCACAATAGCTAAACGGGTGGTTGGGGGATAGCCTGGTGTACCCTGGCGCTCTCTGAGCTAAGGGACATCAGGAAGCCGAGTTTTTGAGGTGGTTTAATTTGTTTGTCCTTTAAATGTAATGTGGTGGCTGATGTCACATAAGGTGGTTTCCTCCGCACATTTGGCTGGCACGTCGTCATATTGGTGAAATTACCTTAAACGGTATAAACCCCAATCACAACACAAGAATAGCCTATAGAATTTGACGCACTGAGTATGATGGCCACTAAAATGAAATATTGTGGAAAGCTGCGAGGAGCACATTTTTATGACTGAAT
Organism: Katharina tunicata; assembly: GCA_032466195.1. NCBI lineage: Eukaryota > Metazoa > Mollusca > Polyplacophora > Chitonida > Mopaliidae > Katharina > Katharina tunicata. Next base: position 9,105 of record JAVFBZ010158501.1, on the reverse strand, counting down.
CGATCCTTCCTTAACCAGATACCAAGTGCTCTTGTACAATTTCAAACTTAATCCAACTTAACAGAATGTCGTTTATGTGGCGTCGCAGTCTATTAAATATCAACAGATGTTGTTATATTTTTGTATCGTTTTGTCAAATTGTAAAAGATATGACGGGTGTAAGTAGAACTTTAAAATGTTTCCTTAAAAAAAAAAGTTCCTAACATCCAAAACTAGTCAAAGAAACTGTTCAAAACATTTCATTTGAGACCCGACATATTAAATGAGTGTCAAAGCTGTATTAGCACAAAATAATGTAAAACACATACATGTAGATATTGGCACGAAAGTCAATCCAAAATGTCAACCCCAAAATTGGGTGGTGACAAATGAATATAAAACACACTTCTAACATACTTCTGCCATATTGAGTCTATCAATTCATATAATTCAAAATTGGTTGAACTGCAGACTGTTAAAAAGCACAGTTTATTGTGAATAAGAAACTGGAAATCGATGTAAAGATGCACTGATTACATGAGAAAAGTTACAACAATAAATAGCGCTTCGTCATCTCCCTATCAATGATGTGTGGGAAAATGGAACACATACACAACACAACACAGTGATGGAAATTAAACAGGAATATTAAAAGAAGACATTCTCAGTATTACAGATAAAGACACACAAAGACAACAGCAGCACGTGTAATTATTTCAGTAAAAAATATTAGATTAACTGCATGGGAGTAGCTGCAGACCGATTTTGAGAATTGTGGACAAAAACAACACAAACACACACAATGACGTATACAAATGACAATGGTTGTATTGGAGGCAAACATCGTGTGTATATAAGTTAGACAAAGAAAGACTGAAAGATATAATTGTTTATGAAGTGAACAAAAGGGATACGTACTTTTATTCATAACGATCGGTTGGAATTCTCCGGGCTGTACTGATCGTCACTTTTGGACTATAAGCAAAGTTTAATCGCCATGAAGAAACGTAAGCGATTACTATCTTCCTAAACAATTAAAACAATCCTGGCTCACTTTTTTTCTGTGGGCAATGCAGGTTGCTTTACAAAAATATTCGAAAATCAACAAAACACCTTAACGACTTTAGGATAAAGAATTGTGTAACTTAAAACATTGGCCATCGTTTGGAACAGTCACGTGATCCCGAATTGCGCGCATGGCAAAGCGATGATGGTAGACATGAGCTCACCTATGACAGCAATGAACATATTGGATGAGTTCAGCACCTTGATAAGTGATAAGTTGCCCTTATTGGGGATTTTAAGGAATACATTTGTTCAAGGAGATAATAATTATTCCGTTGATTCTTGGAACCACCATATAACGAAAGAAATATGAAACACCCAGATGGCGCCCTCTGGCTAACAACATTGGAGGGCCGTGTATCTTATATCAGATAAACAGCTACACAATTAATTGACTGCCTCGAAACATCTATAGGCACCAATCAGGTGACACGGTCCCGACAGACTCGGCAAGTTTCCAATGTCTGTTTTAGCTCCCACAAACACATCGGACCCTACGCCAATTATCAATTGATCTAAGTATATCCGGATTATTATGAGGTAATGAAATGCAATAATTGCTCACTGAGGCTGAAGTTTACACGTCAAGTTCATTTTATTCATGAACCACAGCACATATTCCAATTCCAGGTTCTGAGCTTACGTTTATGTCATGGATGCATGGTGATTCTTGTCTTAGAATTTCTACTTCAGACAGATTTTCAAACTAACCACAAAGTACAAAAGCAATTTCGCGAAAGTCAAATTAGATTCATTTGCTTTTGTATTTTTTTAAAACTATGTATTTCAGTTAGTGTTAATAAAAAAGAAAACATAAAAGGTTGTTAACATTACAACACTTAGACAAATATCAAACAAAGATGGCGGCTGAACGAGTGTTAAGCATCAATAAAACATGTTGCTCACTGTGACGTCACTGGTGCATGGTATTAGAACAAAATGACGACACAAGGTGAAGTGAAAAGTGCGACAGATTCTATTGGGTGAACGTGTATCCATGGTGACTGAAATGTAACTTACCCGATATTCTCGATCTTTGAGGTTCATTAATCGTCGTCTTTTACATGGCTGTAACAGCAATGTAATTGATTTGATAAGTTAATATTCAATAATTCTTTGGTTACAATATGAAAGACTAATAATAAAGATTGATATTGAGTTCGTCCGACGTGGTGAACAAATTAAGCATTATGACCACGATCTTAAATAGTTTATTTATTGACATAACATTATTAAAAGGACTGATAAACATTTTTCCGCAGGGTCCTATGAGATGTGTCGGTGTACAAATAACTCAATCTGTTAATGCTAAGCCTTGGCAGTGTACCTTCCACCAGAAATAAATTCATCCATTCAGATCATATGATTTACTCCATAATATAAAAATACTCCGTTTAAATTTTCTTAAACAACTAGGTGTTGATCTTAAAGCTGGTCAACGGAAGAAGAACCCATAATAAAAATTATAGGAAAGAATTTGTGGAGGGAGAAGCAAACCCTAAAATTGTCGAATGTCGCGGATAGTTCACACATGTAGCTATGGTTAGTTCCGGAAATCGTCGTAATTAATGAATAGTGTATACATGTAGCCATGGTTCGTTCGGACAACTGTCGTAAATTGTGGCTAGTTCATGTAACAATTTTGTTCTGGCAATGGTCGTAACTAATGGATAGTTTAAACATGTAGCCATGGTTCGTTCGGGCAACTGTCGTTATTAATGGATAGTTTATACATGTCGCCATGGTTCGTTCGGGCAACTGTCGTAAGTTGTGGATAGTTCATGCAAATGTAACAATGGTTTGTTCTTGCAATGGTCGTAATTAATGGATAGTTTATATATGTAGCCATGGTACGTTGGGATAACTGTGGTAAGTCGTAAACAGTTCGCACCGGTGACAATGGTCTGATCTTACAACTGTCGTAATTTATATATAGTTCATAGATGTGACAATCGTTCGTTTGGACAACTGATGACTGCTGAAACAGCCGATGAGAGAAATCATCATCGCCTCTTTTAACCACATGATAAATTTAACATAAATATGTTCTTTATGACAACAAATCTCCTGTGTTGATTAATTCTTTATACACACTGAAAAAAAAATATGAGCGATTTAAGGACTATTTCCCGCAAAAAAGAACGCGCTGAATTGTCCATATCTCGCGAGGAATAGAAAATAGAAAATGTTACAAAAGGTAATTATTAATCTATATTCCTAATTATCTTGTCAATGAACATTTCACGAATTTGTCCTTAAGAACAACGCCATCTTCAACGGGGCTTTATTTGGAGGGTATTCCATAACATATAAAGCATTTTTTTCAAAGTGTAACAGATTATATCACCAATAGCAAATTAGAGACAGACCTCCAGCTTAATGTGTTTTCGTCAAACAGATAAAATGTAATATTGGTTTCAGTAGCTAAACACAGAAGCGCAGATAATATAGAATAAGAAAAACTCCGAACAAGGAAAGTCATGTTGGCCAGAGACCCGAGTTCGAATCCTGGTGGAGGCAAGCAAAATTTTTTCTCTACATTGATAAAAAAAAATATGTAGTTAAAACTTTTTATCTACACCAACATGGCTATATTATTCCTTCATTAGCGAAACGCATAGATCTTGATATAGGTGAAACTCATTATCTATGCTAACATGGGTAATATGACATCATTAGCCAAATATGTATATCTGTCAGTATTTTCGTTTTTTTGCGATAGCACTCTCTGATACAAAACAGATTCTAGTTCAGAAAATATTCCAGATTAAGACCTTTGCGGGAATTGTCGGTAATTGTCGGCCACCTAAACCACTCAGCTATCAGATCTTTTACTACTTCTGGGGGTCGTGGGTTCGATTCCCGCAAAGGTCTCAGCCTGCAAACTTTTCTGAACTAGTATCTGTTCAGTATCAGAGGGTGTTATCCTAAAAAACGAAAATACTGTTATCGGCCACTTTCTAAACGACACAAAAAATATTTCAATGTATATCTATATCGAGATGAAGATAATCTGCACTAACACTACTTACTTGTTTGGAGTATATCTTATTATACATGAAAGTTAAACGGATATGTGAAGCTATTAGCTCACAGACAACATCGTAAATGATATATTCCATTATTATATTTGGCCAAAGGTAATCATTAAACCCACGCTAAGTGTACCTTTCTGATACTTACGAATATATAAATCATGAAAACGAACCCAACGTTGTAAAGTATATAGATGACTGCTAAGGCGGTGAGGACAATGTTCTCTATGCGGTCCGCGCTCCCGTCCACATTTTTGATAGTTGTTACGATGCCATGCCACGCACAAATCGTTGACAACATTATCATTGATGCTAATAAGTATTTATCCTGAGGGAAGAAAAATTGACGAGTTAATCAACAATAAAGTGTTTATATATTTGGTAAATCAGCAGAATCACATTGACTGAAAGGATGACATTTTTCTAATTATATGTCCCATTCTTGTGCTAAAGTTATGTTACAAACAACAAAGTTCATTTGTATGCTTTAAAAAAGATCTATTGAATGCAACTTAATTCGCAATACGTTTGTGTTGTAACATCACAGAGGTTGAGTAGGCCACTTGGAGCGAATAGCAGCTCCTGACTGTAATCATTAATTAACCAGTAAGCTGATCATTTGCCAGATATATTTTGTAAAAACTGGATAGAACCCAGAAAAAACACGACCTTCCGCTGATAGCTGGCAGAGCCACCCAAACACAGCCCGAGCGAGTAAAGTTGAACATTAGACGAATTTTCTTTGGACGATAGTATTTTTGTTAAAAGTTTGTATAAAGCTTTCCTGTGTGTTTAAAATAAACTACTGACTTCATTGCCTTGGTAGATAAATCAAACCATCATCCCATGAACACTATTTTAACTCATTTCGAAACACATTTAACATAAGGACTTGTACGGGATTGAAACTTACTAGAAAAGTTCGTACGGATTTCGTAAAGCTTTGGAAGAGATAAAGGAGGGATTTATGCTCTCCCGTTCAGTTGAATGTAAAGGCTTGATTCATCCACAAAGTGCGGTTTACTCAAATAATTCAAAATTTCCAGGCCATTCCTCGACCCAAACCAGCAGCAGCATTTAAAATTGTCCAAAATAGATCAAGGGAGACAACTATAAATTAGTGATTGCTACAAGTATCTACTCACCATGTATGTTAGATAGGATATTTTAGGTAGACTTTGGTTGACCACGGATTTAAAGGCGACTGCTGTCAGCATGAGAGTGAAGGAGAGCTGTAGACGATTGTGTGGTCGATCCTTATCCACGGAAAATGTGGCGAAAGAAAGGCTGCATATAAGGAACTGAAGTAACAAGATATGGAATTAATTTCATTGATAGGTTATTAAACATTTTTGTTACAACATATAATAACTAGAATAACATTAGATAGTATGAGTTAACAACTTCTGGTATAGTTTCGGCGCCACGTTTCGGCCTAGATACTAAGACCATTTTCAAGCAATGAAATAGCTTAGCATTTCTTAGAATCTAGGCCGAAACGTTGCGCCGAAAATATACCAGACGCTGTTAACCCATAATATCTTATGTTATTCTAAGTGTCTCGACTTCTTCATGCCTCTACACTGACTGGTGCTGTTTTGACAACAATTTGGTTTTGTGGTCATACCTCACAAACATGTCTCATAAAAGTATTTGTTTGTTTGATTGATTGAGGCTTCACTACGTACTTAATGTTATTTCACTTACATGACGACGTGCCAGCCAAAACGGTGGAGGAAACCATTCAAAACGTCGCTGAACACAGAATACGCCACGATATATTCACAGGACTACAAATTTTGTGATTATGGTGATTAGTTTTGCCTGGATTAACTCCCTTTAGCCTTTCCTCAGTTGACGTGAAAAAAAAACAGTATGACTTTGACTGCAGAAATAATACATTATGAGTGGAAAATAGAATGTGAAATATAACAATTTGAGTCAAATGAAAACATTATTCTCAACAAATTTATGACTGTCAACATAAAGAAGGGTCATCAAACAAAGAATAATATAGGTCCAACCAAAATACTTAATAGGTAACT
>JAVFBZ010158490.1:0-13903 GCA_032466195.1 Katharina tunicata | reverse complement strand
ATGTACCAGTAGATGAAATGTACATGTATAAACTATGAACTGGTACTTATATGTACCAGTAGATGAAATGTACATGTATAAACTATGAACTGGTACTTATATGTACCAGTAGTTCGCAATCAGAAAAAAAACAGAATGATATAATTTTTAACACAATTTGTTTGAGGGTCGGTCAGGTTACGGCAAACACAGATAATGTTGTGAATGGCCTAAGACAATTTAGAGCAAGCTTAAGTTCCTCTCCTTATCACACTTATCTATTAAAAGCATTTCACTGAAAAGACAGCTACCTGATAGATTTCATGTTGACGTTTAGAGAAATTCCTGTATATGTATACAAAAGCATGAAAGAAGATAAAAGAAGACCTTAGTAGGTACAGTATGTAGATAAAAGAATTCTGATCAAAGTTTACACAACAATGACCGGTTACTTAAACACATGGTGGCAAATGTAACATGCTATGGAGTTAGTCCAGCTTTTATTCCCTTATTCTTCAACCTTTTCACCCCCTGAGCTTTTTGCAACAATAAGACTGTCAGTCAGTCTAACTTGTTAAATCTCAGACACAGAAACTAATTAATAAGTTATACAGTAGGCTATAATAATAAATTAATCATTTATAATTGGATTACGCCCTTTCCCAAATTTACTTGTGGTGTAATTTCATGTTACCTATTCAACTAAACGCTCAGAGGGGGTGAAATGGTTGAAGAATTAAGGTAGTTTGGTTCAGTAGACCAGTTTGATAGTACTAGTGTATAGGCTGAAAAACTTGAAGGTTTAGAATTTCCTGGAGCTGTCCAAATCTTCATGTTAATGGATTCAAATTGAGGTACCATGTGTGAATCCATTTTAACAAACAAAACCAATATGCCAATATGAAAATTAAATAAGATCCAATAACAGTGTTTTTGTTCCTATGGATTCTATCAGGTCACCTGAAGCTGTTGTACATGTACAAGTTTATTCGAGAGCCAAATTTGAAACCCTCAAGGAATTTTAACTATGTACACTGATAATTGATATTCTAATGGTTGAAACGTTGTGTACATGTAGGTGCCGGTGGTTGAGCTGTTGCTTCCTGTGCCATGGTACAATGTATCAGCTTTGGGGCATCAGGAAGCCAATTTCTCAAGGGGTCTACTGGTCAAGTGATTGTCCTTAGTTTTCTATATGTTGCTACTTTCAGGTCCGGTTTAATCTTGTTTCACGCTTTGTTGTTGGGGGGCAGTTCTCGTCACCAATTGGGCGAAAAAAAAAAAAATGAGCCTACATGTTACATATGGAAGAAAACCCAAATGAATAGATCAAGGTGTGAAGCTGATTAACTGATACAATTTCACAAAACGTGTCAGAAAAATACTGATAGGTTCACTGCATCAGCATGACAGAGCATTGCCAGACCCATTTCCTCTCTGTGGTGTTATCCCCATCCCTTTGTTCCCCATTTCCTCCCTATGATTTACATTGTACAGTACCATCCCCAAACTTGACAGTTGAGATAAATCATTTGGTGTAACGACTGGTGTAACTTATAAACTTATTGTACTTATTAGCTATCAGGTCAGCAATCAGGTCAAGTTACATGTGAAATGATGTGATAATCGGTGCCATTTTTAAGTTTAGCTTGCATCAATTTTTTAAAAAGTACTAAAAAAACAAAACCCCCACAGATAACTGGAGAGACAATGTTAACAGTAAGATTCCTCTTTCACAACCAGGTTTCCAGGTATCAAGGTTGGGTTAAATATACTTCTATTTGCCTAAAATTTTAGATTGTGCTTAGGGAATGTAAACATAATTAGAGGAGTAGATCTAATATTGACCTGCCAAATAAGGTAATACTAATAGCAGATCTGTTTGCTGTGGTCAAATTTAGGTTCAACTGTTACCCCTGGCAAGTTAACAGCATTGTGGGAAGTGTAGGACTCAAGGGCAGCTCATACATATATGTATACAAGGCACTCGGTTGAGACAAGCAAATTTTCTTTCTCTACATATAAAAATATGTAAGACACTCCTTTTATTTCCAGATTTCAGAGATCAGATACAATGTATAAACAAATTCATAGTTATTTTCAGCCTAATGCCTTTATAATAGACACACACTCTAAATGTATTTATAAGTGGATTTATTTATAAAATGGCACAATTATAGAATGCATAGTCTGTTACACTTACACAAACTTCTTCTCACAAATGCAATTAAAAGGCAAAAAATAGTAGGCTGTTAGTGTAAGGTACATGTATGAAGAATAATTAACTCGAGTAACAAAAGTTTATTATAATTATAAACGTTTATATTAGGCTGGAACTGCTTTCAAACGGGGTGGATGTGTGGGCCAAAAGCGTATAGCCGATCACACTTAAAAATTGTGCTCTAGAACACCCTGTCAAGGAGGTACCATGTATCAAAGTAGTGATTTGTTTGAAAAAATCTTTCTCAACTTAAAGAGATTTATAATATGTGTTCTCATGATACAGTGTACATAAATGCACAATGTGGGATGGACACTGGTAGTTGAAACAATTAACATTTGTCACAGAGCTACATGTAGCACAAGATTTATTTCCATTCGTTTATTGGATGCCTGACTTATGAAAGGATATTTCACTCATATGAGGCTGCCAGCTCAATGGGCAAAGGAAATCACAGCCCCTTGATTGGAAACAAACATAGCAAACCAGACAATTACAGGGGCCCATTCCACAAAGCAAATTCTAATTTAAGTCAAAATACTAAATTCAATTTTGTTATCATACAGATATAATATGAATATATACCTAGTGACATCATGAAAATAAATCCCAAATATACAATGTCAAAATACAAAAGTAGATAATTTAAGTCGATTGAAAGATTTTGACTTAAGTATAAAACTGCTTTGTGGAATCGGCCTTAAGACCCACTTAGAACAGGATGACCCAATAAATCAGATTTCTGCTGGCCCTTTTGCTCAGAGAGAACCATGAGTCAGGGAGCAGTCCTACCAGACAAACGCTTGTGTAATTTCATGTACCACTTTATCTTGTTTAAGCGGCATTTAAAAGCTGGGCACCCAAGAAAAACATGACTATGATGGATTTTCAACTTACATGTACCCGAGAATTGAGAATCCATCTAAGTCATGTTTTTATTGTGTACACTGTACCACTTCAGTTTCTGGCTCACCTGTGATTGTTTCCACGTCTATTTATACAGAGCTGTGTAACCTAAATGCTTGTTAAGAGGGAAAAAATGTACATAATGTTTCATCAAATTCTATTTAACCTTCATTAACGTGCCTCTTAATACCTTTGAAGCCGTAACGGTGCTATAATTAGCAATCTTTTTACAGACTATACATGTAATTAAACAAATTTAACATTGACAAAATGTAACAAAGCTAACATTAATTAACCAGTAAAGCCTTAAATATTTACAGTATGCTGATTTTTTTTTCTCTGGATGTTTTAAATAGTGAAGGGAACTATTTTCAATTACCAGTACTTAAACTAATGAATGGGAATCTAAACTGTGAAAGGTATATTACATTGGAAGCTCCTGCCAACAACCTTAACTGAAACTGAGAATTAAAATAAAAAGGCGTTTTCAGATATAGCATATCTATATATACTTATATTGATTATTGAGGTGGTATTTAGACAGCGAGTACCATGAAACTTCTTTGAGTTCGGACGGAAAAACAGGTGGCCTCTTCCAGTAGGAGTTACATAGGCTGTTGTTGTTGTTGTAATAATCTTTAATACACATTTCATTCTCCCCAAAGGTAAAAGGGTAATTTCGGGGTAATCCTATTCAGCAGATAACCAATTAACAAAGCATTGCCACAGGCCCACATCATATGGTAAATCACTTGAATTAACTTTCACATATAGCATTATCACTAGTTACATATATTTTTGTATAAATGTAGAGAAAGAAAATGTATATACTTATATTTATGGTGTATTCAGACAGTGAGTATAAAAACTGTTGCAAGCTTAGGAAATAATAAATATATGATATATATATTTATTTATTATTTGATTGATATCTATCGTCATACTAAATGGCAGTTTACTTATTTGACAGCTAGCCGTTCTGTCTTTTTAGGAAAACTAAGATAAAAACTAGTAAAGGCTTCTCCTGCTACCAGAAGCTGGTACCTTGTAGACCTTAAGAGCACAAACAGAGATAAAAACTAGGAACGGCTTCTCCTGCTACCAGAAGCTTGTACCTTGTAGACCTTAAGAGCACAAACAGAGATAAAAACTAGTAAAGGCTTCTCCTGCTACCAGAAGCTTGTACCTTGTAGACCTTAAGAGCACAAACAGAGACAAAAATATCAGAGAGAAGTTTGTCAGTGAAGTGAAGTGAATCAAATTTAAAGCAATAATTGCTGTCAACAGTATTTCAGTCTTATCGCTATGATGACAACTTTTGAATCCAAACATTTAGGATCACACAAGATATTAAAAATCTCTACATCTCTTGATAAAGTATTTTATTTGTTTGTATGAATGGGATTTTTAAACGCCCTACTTTTTTATATATTTTGTTTCACTGATAAGGTAGTGTGTCAGGCCAATGGGTAAAGGAAACCAACCTAACAATACTGGCAAGGCAACAAGAGACAGTCACAGGGTTAAAATAAGACACCACTGTGACAACAAAGCAGCTTCCTGATGCCCGTTAGCTCAGAGATCACCCCCAGGGCACAGGAGGCTCCCATGACCCACACACCTTGTTAAAGTATTAATAATATTCAAATAGGTTGTGTTATCAATAATTTATTTGTTTATGACGTTTATAACAATGTGTGATACTCATCTAAAGAGCACATAACTCATGCTGTTGACTAAATTACTCACAACTATTGTATACCAAATTGTTCACTGAAGTATAACATTAACTATTTATCATGTACACCTATTTAAATACAGAGATACAATCACAATCAATTTTTTGTTGAGCATATATATTGATTACAAAATCGAAAAGCACGCATTAAGCCTCATACTTAATGAAAAACAATTATATCTCAGTCTGAGTGGCATTGTTCATGAAGTAATTTACATACTCATACATGTACTATTTAAGTTTAACATACATCTAGGTCAATACTACCAAATAAATAAATTATGACTTTTCCAAGAGATCATTATCTCAAGTGTCAAGAAATGTTTAATTGTCAGAAACATTAAGCATATTTGATAAAACACAAAATTGGAATTATTAATATGAAAAAAAGATTTAAAGAAAGAAACAGGTATTTTATGGTTTTTGTTGTTCTTCTTCTTCTTAAATGACAGGGTTTCATACAGCGATTGTGAACCAAATTATTTAAATTAATAAGTAGCAAATTCTGAAAAATTGCTATTTTTTTGGAATATCCTCATACTCAACAACAGAGCAGAGTTTCAAATGGGGTTTCATGTAAATCAGACAACTGTCATGACCAAAGATTAAAAGTTTCAGGTAAAAGTATAGGTAATAGCATTTAATTTGTGCACTTAACAAAGTGAACTCAATATACATGTAGGTATATATATGAAAACAAGAAAACCCAAGCCTTGTCTTTGTTTCTTGTCTACAATAATATCATTAGGACATTAGCTTTATATGATAATGAAATAAACATGAGATTGCCATGAAATCAAATATCTTATCCTGCTATCAACACTCCTTTATCAAGACGGTCATAATAAAGCTAAATCCATATGTGCCAATTATTAATTAATATTACCCAGTCAAACAACTTGCAGCATTAGCTCAGCTATGAAGATAATGATATACATTTATGGTTGATAATGAGATTCAAGTTGGTGAACACCATATTATCATAAGCCGGGCTCATTCAGACAGAGAATCCTAATTGAGCGATTGATTGATTGATTGGTGTTTAACGTAACGGTTTGTTTGTTTGTGTGAGTGTACTAATACAGAGTTCCATGTTTGATTTTTTCTCCAACAATGAGTAATTTCCCTTTAACTTTTTATCATGAGCACTTTCCAGGGTCCGAAATGTCCGGATTCGCATCACATTTTGCGATAGAAATAGAGCTTTCTGCATGCTCGATTTTGTATCGCTATTTATTGGTATGCAAAGATACATACAAATTATTTTGATAGCAATTTTTTTAATTTTTTGCTACTCAAAAATTTTACAACATTTCGGACCCTACTTTCATTTTGTAAATAATCTTCACGATTGTTCACTCAACATTTATTTTACGCTTGAACACATATTTTGATTTTGAAAATGTAGTCCTACAGCTACCAAGAAACACTAAAATAATTATAAAATCAATATTGCCGACACTGTGACCAGAGTATTATAAAATCATGTAGGCTACATTGGTAATCTGGGACACTACATGTGCAAATCTAACTTCCATAGTTCTTAAAATGAGAAAAAAAATCAGATACCTTCAAATTCTTGCAATTGGACAAAAACTGAATAAACTGAAAATGTTGAAGTCCTCTTCCAAGATAAAATAATACTAATTAACAACTTGTTTTTCAACAGGCTGATGACAAAACGGAAGAAATGCATGAAACTATTTTTGCATACATGTGCAATTGTGGGACGATCCTGACATCTGAACGCGTGTGTGACTTTCTTCTCTTTTTTCACAACATGGTGTCAGACCAGTCTGATAGAACAATGCTAATCTTAACAGGTCTATTTATCTCGAGGCATTTGATCAACACCTTGAAATCCAAAGGGAACGAGACAAATTTAGAAGTGCTAGTTCAAACACAAATGAAAGGTTTAAATTAAGGTCCTTAAATTAAACTTTTTGTCCGTGTTCTTTCTTAAAATAACATCCAAGAGAAGGTATTTTAAAAATCTGAGTTAAATTCTCACCCTAGGAGAAGTTAAACGACGGTCTGTCTACACCACACTGTTTTATCCGCGGGCCTCTGGTCACGATCTCAAAGCGTCATTGTCAACCACTGTTTCTAAGCACACCGTGTATGCTTGACGCCTTAAGCGAAACAACAACAACACGCGGCAAAAAAGTCTACAAAACTTCTCCAGTATCGATCATGATAACTTTGTCAAACCACCAAGTCGCCAATAAAGGAATTAAATCACAGTTCAAAGACATAAAGAAACGGTATAAATATAAAACAAAGTGTTAAAATCCAAATGAAAACATTACATACCAAACTCGGCATGAACTTGGCAACTTGCCGGTGTCCGCGAGAAGTATTAACACAAACTTCTGAGCTGATCAAACTTGTCGCGTGTGGTCTCAGCTGTAACGCTAGTTGACAAACACCAGGGGGCGATAGTTGACTGGGTTTTTAAAATCTCTCTGTCACCATTCGCCGCTTTCCCCTCTGCCACCTATTTATAAGTGATATTCCTTTTTACAAAAAAAATCTTTCTTTATTTCTAACGGGAAGATATTAAGAGTTTAAGGGATATTTATCAAACAACTATCAAATATTCTATCAGTTTCAAATAAGTATAGGCTTTTTATATTTAATCTTCCTGGTACTTTATAAACTATATGTGAAACAAATAACAAAGTACGATCACAATGAGTGATAGCAGAAATGATACAATAATCATTATGGAATATCTGTTCTATTCCTTTGTGTACAATTGTCTTAACTTAACTTTTGATAGCTAGAAAATAGAAAATAAAAGAGAAGGAAAAATACAGGCGAATCAGATTAACTGGAGTTTCATTAAAATTTATCCATAAATAAAGCTTAGCAGATGAAAAACTTTGAAACTCTGTATCACAGAATCTCATGAAAAATTGATACTTTTCTCAAGAAGTGTATGTTTGAGGCTTTCCAGTAATTCCAAAATCAAATTTGTAGGTAGAAGGAGTTTCATAATAACAAAACAACTAAAAACTGAATTTTCTGGCAGAATATTATTATGTGGATGTGTCAATCTGCATGCTGTCATAACTGAGCCACCCTTAGATTACCGACGCTATATACTCCAAGTCAAGCGGTTATTATCTCTGCCCCCTTCCGCTATTCAAAATCTTAACTTATCCATATAAGGCCATGAACCCGACGAGATCAAAAGCTTTACTTGAGGCATATGAGGAAACATGGTCGGCCTTCTTTATGTTGAATTCAAATTATGACATGATTTCTCCTAATTATTTATAGCCTTGTACCAACTTAATAATTTTCATTTCAAAGTAATTGTCTTAGTTTATGCATAAACTTCAAAGTTGGTTAAAATCAAGGCAATCAGAATTTGATGTAAAATCCTAATTTTGAGTGATGATGCTACTTTAAAGTCACATACGCACCCAAAATTGGGATTTTTCAACTAATTCCGTTTGCCATGATTTTTACAAGATTTGATGTTTGTTCAAAAATTAAAACAGTTCCGTTGAAAATAAAAATTATTTATTGGGTACAGGGCTTGTACGGACCAGGAGAAATCTAGCAGTTATTCGAATTTAACGGAAAGTGGGCTGGCCATATTTGCTCACAAAGACTTTGATCCAGCCGCGGTGAATGCCTTTGTTTGTAAAGAGCCAACATTTTGAACCTTGTACGGGGTGTGGTTAACACGGTTGACTCCGAGTGACGTCGGTACATCAAAGTGTGTCTGAGGTGTGATAGCAGATTGACACATTTCCAATTAAAATGTTCTGATTTTTTTTCACTTTTATCAGGCTTTAAAGCTACCGTTACCTTCAAATCTGGGGATAGAATTAACGGAATACCTCTAACTTTTACTTTTTGATGAAAATATATATAATTCATGTGATTCTGTGAAAACCCAAAATACAGAATATTTGGCTGCGCATGTGACTTTAAAGTTTCAGGATAATCTAAGGGATATAACCTCTAGCGTTTATTTAGGGAAGGAGGTTGGATAGAGTTATCTCCCATCATTCCTGTGAGTCTGACCTAGAACATTGTTTAGTATACTTTATCCCAGGTCTAATCGAAAATGGAACGCTTTCGATGTTAATTGAAAACAAGTTCCCTATTTGCTAAGAACCAAATTAAAGGGCTTGCATGTCAATTGGTTTCTTACACTGATTTGGACAAATGGAAGAGTTATTCGAGTACGCACCTGTGCCTGAGGTGTTTAATGGCTCTACAGTTTCTTGTAAGATATAAAGGCTAACTTTAAGGTTTAGATTAGAGAGTTGCGGGGGTGGTTTAGGGCTATCTTAGTCTATAGCAATTAACTTTGGAAGACTGGGATATAGGTATTCAATTAATGCATGGATTTACGATAATGTCATTTTGTCGTAATTTTCATTTCATTTTAATGTGTTATCTATGTGGGTAATGATGACACGTGGTCTCTCTTAATTGCCACCATAAACAAACATTTGCAAACATGGTTAAAATTTGGGTCAAGAACAGGTAAGCGTCCAGCATTTCTTAGAACTCACGTTTATTGAATTTACCATTGCAATTAAGCTGCGATGGAGCCACTTCGCGGCACATTTACCTGAACATTTACTATATTCACTGGGTTCCCATCAACTTTTTATCATTTTGATTTTTATGATTTACCTCTAATTAATTAACTATAGAGGTTAAGGTATAATTTCTGCCAAACAAATTTGATAGACGAGAAATGTGAAAATCCCGAATGAGAATTGATCGATTGGTGGCATGGGACACACCGCACTGATACAAACATATAGCTGATGTATAGCCTAACATGTCCAATGAAAAACGAGAGATGGACGTGTAGGTTTCGTGTATGAAAGCGTACTGTAGGTTACATAAGGCTAGTCTTCTGCCACCAATTAACAGTTGTCTGCATGGAGCCTAACGGTCTTTAGTTTCCGGAATAATCCAGTAATAGTATCTATCTAAGTAATTAATGTCCGTGAAGTAATTTAATCAATCGCCGATTTAATGTTCAATCCCCGATAACAAAAAAATCGTTGAGGACAAATGAGAAAACGACGCATATACTCATTTTTTATAAAACAAAATGTCAAACTGAAATATATTACCCGCGTGTCCCGCGTCGACGAAGGTTTGCTGTACAGTATAGACCTAAATAAATAATAGGTATGATAAGCATGTCATATAACTGAATAAGCATGTTTTCAATTTTATACAAAACAGTGGACATCCAAACAAAGAATTAGCTGCTTTGTCGCAGGTCGAGTTAGATTGATCGGGTTGTTCACTACTCATATGTAGGTATCTTTTCTCTTCATATATATACCTAATTAACAGTTATAAATATGTCCAGAATGAGCATATTAAAAGAAATCAAAATACAGAATTCGCAAATTGGTATTGTTGTTAACAGAAAGGTCATTGAAACGGTTCATTTTCTGTGTTCTGTGTGTGTAGTGCCTCAGTTTTTGTAGGGCTTCATAACCTAATTTACAATTATGATTCGCGCGGTTGTTTGGTGGGAGCTTCATTTGTCCTGGTGTTCTCTGGGCTAAGGGGTATCACTAAGGGGCATCATAAAGCCGATTTGTTGTGGCGTCCTATTTTGAGTACTGTCCTTGTCCTATTGCGCCGAGCTTGTTGCCATTGTTGTTGAGGGTGGACTCCTCCGCCCATTGAACTTAATTGTACGCTGTAAAATGAGGGACATATATTACCTTAATACTCGGCGTAAAACGCCAATCGAATAAACAATCAAGCAATGTACGATGTAACTTTTAGTTTTTTACCTTATTTAAACTAGTAAAAAGTCTTCATTCTCCCTGAAGGCCAAGCTATGCAAGTGGCCAATTCATCTATCACAGTGTTATTCTACGCCTTCGTTCTATATGCTAGTATTCGAATGTCATATGTAAAAAGTCGCACAACCACCAAGTTGACGTACAACATGGACACTATACTTGTAGTATGATACTACTTCACATGCTATTTTTTGTTAACTATAACAAGGGCTTTCTTTTTTCAATTAAAGTAAGAAAATAGTTGTTGATATTATCCAAGATGCGAAGTTGGGTAGAAAAACAGTTTTATAAAAGAGGGGTGTTATTAAAGTATGACATACGATGTAAGATTTCATGTTGGTATGGCCAATAGATTATTGCATTTAGTAAGTAAAAGTATACCGGTGTTCTTTAGTTCCATGCGTACTTTATTCGCTAAGTCGTCCTGTGGAAAAATCTGAAAGGTGCGTTTTTATTGAAAACTGACCATTCATGGGTTTAGCCGGATGATTTAGGCCACTTAGGCATCTGTCTGCCTCTATACAATTTTCTGAAGACAACCTTTAATTTGCTCGCAAATGGGAGTCTGAAGACTGTCTTCATCTACTGTTTATGTTTTAATAAGAAATGTAAAATCCAATCAAATTCGGAATATATGTTCTTTTGAAGACATAACATGACAACCGAAGCGTATTCGAATGTCTTTTATAAAATATTTCTTTTTTTTGCCTGCTTTCAAACCGACTCGTCCAGGAATCGAAGTGGATATAACAGGCTTTGTTTAATATATAGCTAACTATATCTATTTAACAATAAGCAAATAATTTAGTCATTTGCTTGCTTTAGCGGTGATATGCAACAGGTGATTTCCATCTATACATTTAAGGTTGCTATGGTTACGGTAAATAACATTACGTATTACATGTTTATCGTTTTGATCTAGGCACCAAATCACATGCTAGTATATAAATGAATGGTTAAAGTTTTCACAGATCACTCACGCTGATAAAGGGATGCTGATTAATTAAAAACGTATTTATCACTTCATGCTCATAGATACATTTCGAGATATTAAACAAAAAAATAGATCTTGATGAATTCGTTCAGTGTTTGGTTTCAAAAGAATTCATAACGTGTTCATAAATATGCCTCGAAGAAAATGAACAGCTAAATCCCCCCTAATTTTTAACGAATAAAAGATGACATCAGGATGGTATTTAGCATTATTCCATAAGCATTCTTGTAATATTATTTAACATTTAAAGAGGCTCCCCGCATTAGAAGAAGAAACAAATACTTAAATCCCTTTAAACGAGTAGATTTCATTGGTTAAAACATATCTATTCCAAAGTACAGGGACAGGGTAGGTAAAAAGAAGACTATTGGATGAACTAAATTACTGTGCTATACATAACCAATCAAACATCTTTTTAGTTATTTGTTTTATTTAGTCGCATGTTTAACACCGTTTTCAAGACTATTACACCTGAGATATAGGAAGGATATACTATGAATATACTATGGATACTAGACTCCAGATTATTACATTCGGAAGTGCTGGAATGTACTGCGCACATCACCTCGGAAATGATACGATCACCGCCACCATCGTCTGAACTTTTTCACAGCATATGGGTAAAACTGCATATGTAGACAGATTCAAAAGTTTCTATTTGTTTTACATTCAGAACACAATTTACTCTTAAAGTTAACGCGGTGCATCTTAAGCCATATGGAATTCGCTCGGTTATCCCATGTTTGCTTATGTGTGTATTGTGCATACGGCGGTAAATAGGCTTCCGGCGAACAAAATATAAGACTTTTACGCATATTCTTACACCTATCACGTCGAGCTAACTGATGAAAGCGAAATAACGAGAAATCACGCGAGGTTTGGCTGATTGATATTACTATATGCCTATATGACGACATTCAATAATTGGCTTCCTGTAGGACACGGATTCGAGACCTCACACGACCCATCCATTATATTTATAACAATGCAACACAATTCTCTTTAATAAAAGGAACGAAAAATGCGTAGACTGGGGTGTAGCCATCATGTCGGATATATATATATACGTATAAAAACTAAAAAATTTTTTTTATGGAAACCTCCTATAGTTCATGACTTATCTTTGTAGCAACTTTGTTAGGTACTATTTTTTGTAACAATTTCTAACTTTGGTATAATTTTTAGTGACAACATCTTATTCAGGTTCTACTTTTAGTACCTAACTAAACAAGAGGTTTACATTCAGGTACTCTTTATGAGCTGCTATCATTTGTCAACTTCTAAGTGTCACTGAAGTGAAACTCTATACCGCAATAGCGCACAGTTTGATTTGTTTATATATCGAAACCTGTGACAATATTGAGGTATTTAAATGTTACATTAGTTATCCATTCGTCTCGGTATAGAGATATTTTACCTGTCGTTTCCCAGATAATGGCAGTTCTGATTGATTAAATAAACACATAAAATAAGAATTAAAAAAAAAAAAGGATTACATTCTTTGCAAAGGCATGATTAACCGTGATCACATAATGTGTTTGTTTTGACTGTTAAATATATAATAATTACAATTATGACGAACTGTGATTCTGCTAGAGGGCAATTTAAACTATTTTGAGACATCGTGATTGCTGTTCCAGGCTCGTATACGGGAATCGACCCAACTACCGCCACATTCCAGTCCAGTATATTTGGTATGTGTTAAGAGTCTTTAATTGAAAAGTTTGGACTCTCAATCAAAACTGAAAGTAAAATAGGCCTAGCTACTTTATAAATAAACATTATTGAATATGTAGTGTATGCAGTTGTCACTGTCATCGATGATTTACGGTTCCGTGCCTGATAATACAAAATTACAATTTGTTTTTTTTATTTTAATGATGTTTAACGTCGTACTCAAGAGTATTTCACCTATATGACGACTTTGCGTTGCCGGCGAATGCTGGAAAACGTCATCAAAACCAACTGCGAAAGCCGCAGCCACCCTAAACTACAAAGGTATCACATTTATGAAGGCGTATGACAAATAAACAAATACAAACAATCAAATGACTGCTCTATTTAACCGTTCACTGTTCCAATTAAGTCAATCGTACCAGCCCACCCACCTGCACTAACCCCCACACCAACACACCCACCTGCACTAACCACCACACCAACCTACCCATCTACACTAACCACCACACCAACCCACCCACCTAGACTAACCACCACACCAACCCACCCACCTAGACTAACCACCACACCAATCCACCCAC
>JAVFBZ010158489.1:0-38770 GCA_032466195.1 Katharina tunicata | reverse complement strand
AGGTCGTCCGTTTAATTCCAGAAAAAAAAAACATTGTGTGCATCCGATGCTACTTAAAACACCAGCGAGAGCAGCCCCTCGTGACTTTCCGTATTGTAGCTTACTTTGGCGTAACCGTATTATTGCACATTCATGCTCCTTTGGGATTCTCTACCGTACTCTAATCTATAAGCGAAACAATCCATACTTGTAACCGAAATTGTGTTATCTTTAATTATGATAAGAACATTTATCTTTTTCATGTATATTATCCCAGTTTGCTGGTTACTTGTTTATTATAAACTTAACAGAGCTTTAAAATTTATGTTAGGATATCTTCTTGATATGTATTACAGATTGATAAATTACCATGCGGTTAATCGCTTTTGTGCAAGCTACGATTTTACTTTGACGACAGGAGACGGAACTTTGTTTGATGGTTGAACACACTGAACAACAAAGTTAAATGAGGTTACGGTCACTTTATTTTTAAGTGACAATGATGATGGACACCATAATTTAAGAAATAAAAAATGGAATTGGTTGTAGAATTAACTGCCCTTGAAATTATCTCCCCTTGATATTAAGCTCTAGTTAAGATTTGTTGAACCATCAAAGGTGATGACTAAGAGAAATGGGCCAACGGAGACAATTTAATTTAAGGGTGGATAGGGTGAGAATTTAGACAATCTTTGGACCAAAATATAATAAATAAAGGTACATTATGTTTGATGGCCGACACTGTGCAAAGTGAATGATGAACAAAAGTGGCGAGAAACGCGGAGCTGTAGTTCGAGTCCTGGTGCTGCTATGACATCACTCTCTTAGCTTCGAATGCGTCACAGCTCATCTTGTAAGTAAATAAGCTGAAAGTACAATATACTGGCACACTTTTTTTTATTTGTTAATAAACTTGTATTTTCAACCTGAAAATTAATAAGTTTCAGTTGACACCAATATTAATCCCATGACTGTTAAGTATTTTAAACGAATTGCTCATTATGTCATGGAAATAATAAATCTCACGTTATCGAATTAATAACGGGTTAATTTACAGGAAAAACGTGATTTCTGCATTATTTAAAAACAAAACTCTAACATATGGTTCAATAACGTGAGGGTTCATCTTACTCTTAGATGCAGAGTCCTGTACTGTTATTAGTGAACCATGTAACAGTAAATAACTACACAGAAAAGTGGCGCTCAAATTCGAAAATTTTGCCAAATAACTTGAACTTTATTCGAATGTTTTGCTCCTTTGCCTGTTTTTACACTAACAAGAACATCTTTCGAAAAAAACGGTCATCGTAACAAGTTTGCCCCACATCGTCCTCTACATTTTACTGTTTCTAATACAATTTGAAATGATGGAGGGTCCCGGAACTGAATCAGAAATTGACTGCCTGACCAGGTATTACCCTACCTAACTGATGAAGATTCAATATTTTTAATTGTACTTGCTGTACATAATAACTTTGGTATAATTGATGCTTTAAGTGGAAAGAAATGACAAAAATAAAGACAAAGTGAAATTATAGTCAAAACAAAATGTTGTTACTAAACTTGCTATTACATTTTTGCAGGATTACTCGTTTTCCATTGAAAGTCATTTAAATTGAGCTACTGCAGGTAAAATGTATGGTGAACATTTCATGCTACATTTGTTGTAGTGATCACTGAAATAAATGTATATTAAATGTTGTGGATGAGATATATAACTTTATTCTGTACATTTGTACAGTTTCTGTTCCTAGGGTTAAATTTTGAAAAATTTGGGTTAATTTTATATGAAAGAATTGCATAAATTAATCACGACACAAACAGCCCACCATAAATTATATTGACAGTAGTTCAGTATATGTGGCTTTTAATGTTAATCGAGAAAACCTAAAAAAAAATGTATAGCAACTTTGCTGACAACTTACGAAAATCTCTTTTGACTATGACTTTGTTTTGTTGTTTTTTTTGTGTTGCTTATTTCCCGTATAAAGAACCTAGTACCAGTAACTCCATCCACCACAAAACTATCTCAAGTTTATCAAAATGTGGATTCCCCTTGCTGTTTCAGTTTTTCTTGATCGGTTGGAATGAAATTATCCTACCTGATAAGAATTGTTGATAAAACCAACATCTCCATTTTCATCCACCTTTCTAGACAAATATCTGAAAGCGCAATAAGATAAGTTATGGTTATTTGCACTGAGAAGCTACAACTACGGCCGTAAAATCTAGCTATATATCGCGCAAGCTGGTGATCTTCTACAAAAAATACAGCAACTGGCAATAAGCACTGAAGGTAATTCACATTTGAGCCTTTTAAGTCTGCTGAAGCCATACGTGTTTGATGTACTGTTCAGAAAGCCCATTCTGGACAGCCGTTTAATTGCTCAATGAACAAAGAGGAATGGCTATAGCAGCGACGGAAACTATCCAGGAAGAAGGATCTATGAAGCAAAAACAAATAGTTTTGCATCATAAATCACCTATAAAAAAATTGACACAAGTGACTTTACTTCTTCTTTCGTATACCAATATCGAAACGTTTATGTTCAAAGGACTTCCAGTTTTATTGTGCTGTTGATAATTCAGCATATGGCGTAATATTTGTTTGACGATTTATCTGCCCTAGTCGTGCATATATAACATGTATACTTTGTACGCCCCAATTTAAATAATAAAATGGTCCATATCAGTAATTTATTAGTGATTCACTGTTTGATTGCCATAGTGGTTGTTTGAACAATCGCTTGAGTGATTGATGGTTGCTTAATGTCGTGATCAAGATTATTCAACTTACATGACGGCGGTGTTAGATTTTTGGATTAGCTAAATATTTTCTTCAGATACACAAACAGATTACAACTTAATGTTTACTGACCAGACCATAGAATTAATCATGTCTTAACTAAAAATATTAATAAGTTTAATAAGATTAATAGCTTAATAGGATTTCCATCTAAGATTTAATGCTGACCTTTTAATGTTGTTCCCTCTGGTCGGATATATGCTCTAAATTTTAGCTAAACTGTCGTTTCCGAAGACAAAATGAACTTTCATGACCTGGGGCCGTTTCACAAAGCGATATTAGACTACGTTCAACCATAGCGACCAGTACTGGAGGCATTGTATTTTCATGGTAGTTACGTTCAACGTAAGCTAAGATCGCTTTGTGAAACGGACCCCTGATTGGTAAAATGTCTATCCTGTGCAAGGTTTTACTGATAGAGAAATCAGATATGAGGTACATCTAGGTCGGTTAATGTCCAAACATTAATATTATCTAGAGACATTAACGACGACATAACATGGATTACATGTATTTGATCAAAAATATATAGTTCCGTTTAATTTGCTAATGCCTTTCACATCAGACAGAAAAGGTATATAGCACTACGTGTTAATATGGACGTAGCACAGCAAATGTTTGTAATTCAATCGAGAAAATTGATCTACACTGGTAATAAATGATAATAATAAAAACAAGTTTATAGTATTTTTTTAAAAAGTTGTACATGTTGACATGTTAACTCGTCGCGAAAATAAAGAAATTGTTTAAATCAAACATGAAAATGCCCTCAGCTACATATATATATATATTTTTTGAAATCTGTGTGTGGAAACATCTACATAAATTCCATTCGTGTATGCATAGTATGGCGCCCTAAATTAGTAATAAAAACATTAAAGCCCCGCACATTGTATGATAGATAATCTACCAGAGCAATAGGTTAATGTCTGTATCTTGCATTATCAACACAACTATCACAGATAATCCCGATGTCACGTGCCTTTTTCTATCTTTAATCATTAAATGCCTATTACGTTAAATGGAGTAAACATCATAGCTTGTTTTACGGAGAAATGCCCATAATACTACTTAACAGATAGATTGTGGGATTTATTTGATCAGGGTTTTATATTCAACCCAATGAAAATCTAATACCATTAGAGCTGAGTTTTCACTTAAAGTAATTAAAAAATAGTCCTATTTTTCTAGGCAAAAGGCCCCACTTGGTTTGTGTTTTTTTTTAATTGCCGAATTAAGTTAGACTACATTTGCCAGAGTTGAACTCAACCGCTGATAGCCGTTCATTGTGACTCGGTAAATCTTCTTATATGTGGTATATGATCCCAAACAATGAATTGTTTGTGTCGTATGGAATGTGGTCATCGACAATACTTTTGTTTTATGGGCACATAAGCTGATAAAAGCAGGAGAACAGTGTGGTCCAAGTAGCCGACATTCACTGCTGGTAACTCGGTGCCTGATCATGACGGTCGTGGGTTCGATTGCTTGCATGGGTTTCATCATTCAATATTTTTGGAACTAGGATCTGTTTAGCATAATAGTGTGTCATCCCAAAAACAAAAATACTGTAAAACCATACAGATAAAGGTCAAAATGATGATATAAAGGAACACATGTAAATGATTCCCGAATAATTATGCTGTCCAAGCTATCTTGCTCTCGAGTTCAATTTGCATTGACTGCTATGTCCTAGCGCTGTTTAATTTTAAAACTGATGTAGAGTTTTTGTTTAAGGAAACAACGAATTTACGATTACTTGCCCCTACAAGATGAATAGACCAAACTTATCATTGACTCTTCTGAATGTTAACCTGCGAACTCCTAGTTAACACATGATTGAAGTACATTGACCTGTTTGCCTTACCTACAGGTATCCAATAACGATAACTTAAATCGATGGCCTAACGATTTCAAAAGACAATTTGATAAGAAAACACACCGCGCTTCCTTTCTGACACAATTTTCAGATATATTTTTAAATAATATCAACCACTCGTATGAACAACCGATTCTGCGTTCATGTTAAGTGCAGGTTACTTAAATAATATAATTTGTATATCATCAAATTAAGATTGTTATTCAAAGAAATTATGTAAATAAGTCAGACTTATCTATTAATAAAATATTATTATATCTGTGCATGCAAATGTTCATTTGCGCTAACTTAAACTTTAGCAACGATCTTTAAGTTATAATAATTAAGCTACACATTTCTGTTATTGACGATTGACGGATTTGTATGCTATTTTTTGGCTGGAACTTTCTTATACATTCTGTAAGGTTTGTTCTCTGATTTCATTCATTTGCATAAAGAAAAATATTTTGGAACTTTATCACTTCATTGTCTTTCTTGTCTAAACATGATATGTGGTAAAACCTGTCTAAAACTTGTAAAAGCAAAATGAACATGATCTCGCACGAAACATTTCTTGAGCTAAATATTATTGATTGTTTTTTGTACCGACGTTTGTAAGTTTGTAAGATATCATTATTTATGGGAAGAAACACAACACCCGAGGCTTAATTCCATTTTATTAAGAGTATTAAACATTAACAGCTCTTGGTATAAAAAAATATTCATTCCTATTAGGATTTACACTGATTACCATTAACAGATTAACAACCCACATAGCTGCGAAATGTGGTAATTACAGATGAAACACGTTTTTCTGCATCAATTCCGTTATTTTGTTAGCTGGCATATACAAACACAGAACCATCGCACAGATGATGGCGAATTTAAATTAAAGATTTACATTTTTGTATTTCCCTTCAAAGTTGGCATTATAACGAGATTTCAAATTATTTTCGGAATTCAATTCCGGAAATTAACCGTTTAATGCAAATGTTTTTTTCCAAGTGGAATAACTGTTATAAGGCCCCACGAAAACAATGTGCGCTCAACAGTGTCCGAGGGAAAATGATGTAAGTAGGTAAACTAGGGACGTGGTTGAAACAAATGGTGTTTCATACATTTGTACTTTGCATAATAAACTAGCAATTTGTCTACCATCTTTAAATAGTCAAAGAATTGGTGACATTGTTTCCATTACGCTTTTCCCTTTGCATTGCGTTGAAACAAATGGTGTTTCATACATTTGTACTTTGCATAATAAACTAGCAATTTGTCTACCATCTTTAAACAGTCAAAGAATTGGTGACATTGTTTCCATTACGCTTTTCCCTTTGCATTGAAGCAGCACAGGCGATAAAATAGACCAAACCTTTACTATACTACTAGTATGACATGAGAACAGTACACCTGTGGATACTGCCGCCATTACAGATTAGTAGAGCCATTGAGTCGTCGTTTTATGTTCTGAACACCAATTAGGAGCCGTCAAAGCCTTACTCAACAAACCAGCAGGTATACACATTGCCTTATTATTCTGTCTGAAGTTGTGCCTGCAATATGTTGTCAATATACCCATAGTGTTTGGTAATTGCAGTTAACACACCGATTCCAGAGTTATCGCCACGTCACACAGTTGTGATTTTGAAATAATGTGTACTTCTCACACATCCTTTTCTCAATTTCCACAGTAATAAGTGGGGATATTGCCAAATATGCCATTTCGTGAACATATGTGTGAAATCGGATCCCAAGTTAATCGATAAAGCCGATCTCAAGTGTTTGTTTGACTGAGCTAGAGAATACTTTGTTCGTTTTTTTATTGACCAATATATATATATTTATAAATACAAAAACAACAAAACAAATGATCATACGTTTCTATTGGTGGGAATAAAGCCCTTAGGGGCTTGATCTATTCCATAAATAAGAAGAAAGACACAAATATAAATACGCGCATATAAATTCAGCAGGTGGGAATAATAAAAAAAAATCATTTTGTCCCTTTTCTCTTTCCATTAGTGACACGTATACACATTATTTTTGTTCGATCACATGTTATGTTTTAATTTTAAATGAGAGAGAGATTTTATGTGTTTTAGATATATGGGCAATTTGTTCCATTCCCGAAGACCTGATGTTTTAGAAGAGTACAGTGAAAGGTTACTTCTATATATGGGTCGATACAAATTGAAAGTTTGACCCCTGGTGTTATGTTGATGGATTTTGGTCTGCTCGATATATAAGATTGGAATCTATTGGGAATGATGGTTGTGTCGTGGACGAATCTGTGAGCATAGAGGATAATTAAATATGTATTAATGGTAAAGAGAGAAAGGAAATTTAAAGACACAAATAAAGGTGTGGTGTGTTCGAGGCGATGAGAAAATTTGATAAGCATTACGGTTAGTTTCTTGAGGGTGGTTAGTAGTTTGATGTGGGTTGGATATTACCTCACAGAATGTTTCCATGTGATAAATACGGGTATATTAGGGAATAATACAAAATTATGAAAAATTAGTTTGTACAATCTCCTTCTTGGTCGCCTCCAGTTTTCTTAATGGGCGTTTTCATTTATAGCCAGGTAAAACGCTATGCCTACTCTTCCCAAGATCAGTGAATTAATTCAGTATATTCATTTTATGTTATGATTTGGCAGATTGTGTTCATTGTGTAAGGCGCCACATCAGCAAGGACACAACGTTTAAGTCTGCGAAAGCCCTCGTAACTGTGTATTCTTCAAAGGAAAACAACCGCCTCGACTTCGACTATTCGATTCTTTTACAATAATGTACAGTTACTCGGGCTTTACGCTATACAGCAAAGGCAATTAAGGAAATATATCACAAATTCCCTACTATTCTGTATCACATAATGTTATCACCCCTTGAATAACGCACGCCAAGAGGAAGTATCTGTTCAGAAAGATACATAAAACATTTCATGGAAAAAATGAGCTTTAAAAAGACGGACTATAGTTCAACTGTTCTTACTAGATACTAAGGAAACAAAAAGGTCAAAATAAAGGTTGATTGATAGATTGGTGTTTAACGCCGTAATCAACGGTATTTGACTCATATGACGGCGCTGTATTCCAACAATAGACAGCGACTCTTTATACAACCATAAATGTGTAGTCACTTTAGTGTTTTTGATGCTGGCAAGATAATGTTCCTGCAGTGCTAAGTATGACAGCATGAATATAACCTGGAAACATGCTGATAGAGCAAAGCCATCTCGAATCAACATATCTTAATAATACAACAAAGGGAAATAATCTACATCTCTATTTTGATCAATCACAATCAATGATTTGAATGTGGTAATTATTGTGCTTGGTTGTTGTGACGTCACATTAATGTTTAAGTGTACATGATTTTTCAATAATGTCCTTTGACTTGGAAACTCGTCGGGAAAAATATCCATTGTGATAAAGCGTCTGGAAGCAAATGTTGTATCACCACTGCCACTAATATACTGGTGTTTCTTGGAGATATTTGCGACCATCTGGTCTATTGTGATAATTTAAAGCAAGTAGGTTGATGGTATTTTTTTTAGATTTCGGGTTGGTCATAACCAAGTAAACTCCCTCTGACTGTTCATCGATGGCCGTATAGTGGAATGCCCCTTCCCTTAGTAAAGATATACAAAACATAAGCATTTTACAATAAATCCAAGACAGAGGGCATTTGTAGCTGTACGAGTTTTTTTTTAGACACAAGCCAAAGCGATTAGACCACCACTCGGTAACGACATAATGCTACAACTTTAGCTGCGGTTACACGGGCATCGAAAAGGTGAACTCTACTGATCCGGCTCTGATCCGCATTAGAGCTGGCCTTTTCAGTTTGCCAATTAATGGCGGTTTGCAGTTACATGGTACTTTTGATATCCCTGCCACCAAGCGTCGTGGGAGCCTTGGTACACTGTCAGGTAGCTTAAGCGAGCAGCTACACCATGGAAAAACTTCACGGCATTACAAGGGAACGTCACGGCATTCCAAGAACGCCACCAGTACGTGAACTATCCTGATCCAGATCAGATGTAGACCAACTTTTGCTGTCGTGTTAACGCAAACACAAATCTGATCCGGAACAGAGCCGACTCAGACCCACCAATTGTTGATATAAAGAGAGCTCAAGCTGAACAATCACGATATTGTACAATATACCAGGAAAAACCAGAGTCAGTGGAAACTATTTAACATTCTAGCTATTTCTGCATGTTGATTTACAGTTTAAAAAGTTTGCCTTTTCGCCATAATTTTTTCTTGAATTAATATTGATTTTATTCGAACAAAGTTTACAAATATAGTTAGCTCGTAGCCGCATTGAAACAATTGCACAAAGACTGCTTGACATAACATCATTCGTGGGCGCCTTAAATAGAACAATGGCTAGTCGATTATTATTTACTTTGAATAGGAAAAAGAAATGTACGACAATTGAAACACAAAAAAAGCCTAAGCGGCTTTTTCCGTTTAAATTTTTATTTTATAGTTAGTTTCCCGGAAAGGCAACTTATTTTAATCTTATTGCTGAACCAATTTGAACAAAATAGGTGTCTTGAGTTGAATTGGTTCATTGGTAGTCGTTACAGCAATGTTCCACAGTGTATCTTTCTAACAGAGATAAACCATTAAAGTAATCAAATAGTCCATCATCTAAACATACAATAGCTGCCAAAAACAGAACAGCAATTTATTTGACCTATTCTGTAACGATTTACGCCCATCCCTGTCCCTTTTGATTATCTGAACCCATTACAGATTAACAACCTTCACATAGCCATTAATCGCATTTATTACTCCGCAACTCTTTTCGTCATTCTGATGCAGTAGAAATTTTCGGTTGGCAATATAAATCTCCACGATGAAAACACTTCAGAACGAGACCATGTTTGCACTGTATGATGTTCGCAAGTCTCTACCCCCAATCTGATCTCGCGAGACCTCCTATGTACGACGAGGACAAGATATACGTCTGAGCACTCGTGGAGACATTTTTTAAAAAGACCCTATAATTCAAATGATACGTTTACTCCCGAGTATTGCTCGTATATGAGAAGCATTTTTGGACATAATTCCCGGAAAAGATTATAGCACTTTATAAGTCAAACATTGAACCCTAAAAACCAGTCGTAAACATTTGTGGGGTTCTTTTTCTGCCTCCTGTCTAATATCTTGTGCTGTCACGTCGGTTCCCAGTGTTGTCGATGAATGATTTTCTGAAGATATAAGGCTGGCGTACGTCATTTGAGTGAAATAGATTTAAATAAGGCGTTAAACATCAATCAAACAAAGTATCGTTTTTCTTGACTGTGTACAGAGGAATATTGAACCTTACTGCTGCTGTTGTCGAGAAATGCTTTGTGCAGTCTCTAGTCAATCCTTTATATAGAACACTGTAAGCGCGTGTCAGAAGATAGATTGGGCTAGGCCAAGATTTTTCATCACATTGACTATTATAACGATTGTACGATTGAAAGAAAATAATATCAGTAAGGAATAATTAATTTTGTGGATAATATAATAGAAGTATTATTCAGAGGATTATGGTTTCTAGCGAATTTGACGGCAGTTGATGCGGAAGAGTCTATATTTTACGGCTTAGAATAAATAACACCGTCGCCATAAAATGAACTTGTCCACTGCCCTAAAATTTGCAAAAGATCATTATTTATTAACAACTAGCGGCTTGGGACTGACACAATAGTAACAGAAGTGTGCGAAACAGTAAGCATGAAATCAGTTATTTGTAAGTACAACTCCTTGATCATGTCCTCCGAAACCACCTTCGTGTAAATGGCTGAAGGACGAATGGAAATGAAAAGCCGGTGAATGCCAGTCTTCTCTGTACCTAAACATAACACCTTCGACTGCTGAAGTCAGAGATTTCCAAATTGTACATTTCAAATCGAAGCGCCTTGTACAATCCGTTAATTCGTATGAACAACCGATTCTGCGTTCATGTTAAGTGCAGGTTACTTAGATAATATAATTTGTATATCATCAAATTAAGATTCTTATTAAAAAAATACTCAGGTAAATAAGTCAGACTTATCTATTAATAACATATTATTATTTCTGTGCATGCAAATGTTCACTTGAGCTCACTTTAACTTTAGTAACGACCTTAAAGTTATAATAATTAAGCTACACATTTCTGTTATTGACGATTGACGGATTTGTATGCTATTTTTTGGCTGGAACTTTCTTATACATTCTGTAAGGTTTGTTCTCTGATTTACTCTCATTCGCTTTAACTGTCTGTCTTAACTTTTTGGAGCCGGGTCCGTATTGTTAGGAACTAGGCGCACAACAAGAGCAGAACGTTATCAGATAATGCTCTCAAAGACTTTTCACCATATCCATGGCCTAGCCGCAACTGTTTTATCGAGATTTTAACGAGAATGTTATTTGTGGATCGGTTGGAAAATTATTTATTTTCCACCAATTCGCTAATGCTCTTCTGTAGAGACAAAAGCCAAAATACTTCATGTTGCGATCTAGGAACAAGAAGGCAAGAAACCCCAGACAAATATTTCCCTCGACTGAAAGCATCTCGATATTTCGGGAGTTTTATAGGGAAACTTGACCCCAAATAAGTTAACGGGATTTTCCCTTCCAATTCCCTAATGTTTTTCTCTGGATTTAAAGAAAGGACAAAATTCCTACATGTATCGACCAGGCCAACGAATGTAAAACGGATCAACGAATCTCATTAAATAAATGTAACTGAATCATGCAAATTGATTACCTCACGCAAGAAAATTCAATCTCAATCAGTGGAAAGAAACATTCTGTGAAACTTCATGATTCAATATTACCAAGTTTAGTATTATGTGGTAAATTCTCCGGAAAGCATGCAATCGTCGTGCCTGTATCACATGATTGAAAATTTCATCTTTTACTCATTAACTTTACCAACGACTTTTAAGTTATAATAATTAAACTTTACAATTGTGCTATTAGCGATTGGCGGATTTGTTAACTAATTGTTGGCTGCATCTTTTGTATAGGTGGTCCTCTAGCTAGGCGCAGTATGTTTCCCGATTATATTCATGCTATCGCAGTTAGCCCTGAACAAAAGACCAATAACACTTTAGAGACTTCACATTTATAGGTTGTATAAGTTTCGCCGTCTACTGTTGGAATACACAGCCGTCATATAACTGATCAGGGCGTTAAAGACCAAATAATCAAGCAAGCAACATTCGAATGCGTTCTGTTTAGTTGTCCTGATTCAGCCTCACTTGTTTTACAGGTCTGTATACATTTGTGGATTAAATTTCATATTTTTAGGAATTTGGTGAATAGGAAGAGCAATACGTTTTCGGTTAATGCACTCAACATACTCTCAATATCCTAGAAGCAACTGTTATAATGAAACTTTAATGAGAGCGTAACTTGTGAATCGGTTGGAAAGAAATCTAGTTTGTACCAATTTGCTGAAGCGTTTCTGTAGAGACAAATGACAAAGTATTTCGTGGAGTGATCTAGGAACAAGAGGGCAAGACAACCCAGACAAATATTTGCAGCAAAATTATGTTAATTCATTGGTATGAGTAAAAACATAATTCGATTCCCATTAGCATACACACATCAAGCGTTGAAAATGAGAAATTCTATGCTCACACTTGGTATCTTTGCTAGTTTACGTGGAAGAATCAATATTTTTGTTTTCAATGTGAACATAATTCCCAGAAAAAAAATTACTGGATAAACCCAGTAAGCTCTATAATTTTATAGATTCAATTTGCTCAATTTTCAACTGCTTCAGTATAAGGCCTGACATATTGTGTGCTGTACCATATATAGAAACACGCCATTCACTGATAATAACTTATTCTATATTCACACTTGCGAGATTGGTAGTATATCTTAGTTGTAAGCTTACTTTTGTGCTTTAACACAAATAATAATATTTCTCTGCATATAGTAAAGTGTTTCTGAGCCAAGCCAATCATAATTTTTGCGCTTACTGTTCAATAACATATGACTAACGAAACCGATCGAAATAACAGGGTGGTTAGAGATATGATTACGATTTATGTGGTCCCCAAAGTCTGAAATTGCCCTTTCGCGACGCATACCACGGCACTAACTTCCTTTAGTGAATGGCGAGCGTTTCTTAACGCGGCCTATCAAGGGCGGATTTACAGGGTACTTTTAGCAGCAGTTTTCGACTACAAAATTCGTCGGGTTGGTTATCTGATCTATTAGGAAGCCTGTCTCAACCACTTACACTTTCGAATTAGATTAAACGGTAGGAGAGGAATAACTCTCAGTTGTTTCAGACACTATGTAAATCTGTTGAGAAATGTCCTAACAATCAAAGTTATCAACGGAAAAGAGACCTACACCATTTCCCGCAATGAGCGTCAAAACGAAAACATAACCTGTGGATTAGATAGGAAGCGACTATATTGTCTACCCCGCCTGATGTGAGCTCGATATAGTAGTCAAAAATGGCTGGTCGGTCTCTGAGCATGTCTGTGTTCGTGTGCATGCTTTCTTGTCCAGCTCACAAATTTAATAAGCATGATGGGATTTTGCAATAACTTGGTGCTAATGATCACCATGGCAATGATGCGTCCTGTATAAAACACGTGTCGCTTGGTTGAAGGTCAAGATCACAATTATAGGTCAAATGTAAGCTTCTGGTTTCGTGCCCGGCTCGTAAATTTGTCGTGCATTCTTGGATTTTAAAATCATTTGGTACAAGTGGTCACCACATAACGACGATGTGTTGCATGCAAATCTGTGTCGACATTATGAAAGTCAAGGTCACGAGAAAAATGCAAAGGTTTAGCCATTTGATTTCGTGTTGGATCATGCCTCTTTTTTTTTTAAACTTTATTCAAATGGGAGCGGTGAGCAGCACTAAATGAATTGCATGGTTAACATGTACAAATATTTTTGGAAGTGCAGAAAAGTATTGACAGAAGGTGCAGATATAACATTAAAATTAACTATACCTCTTTAAACAAAATTAATTTTGCTAAAAACTGAGCCGGCTGGGGATTTTTCTTCATCACTGCATGACGTTTGGCAAGTAAAGAAAAAATATTTGTGGTAAACATACAATACAAAATAACCTAATTATAAATTTCTCATTTTGAGATAAATATAAAAAAAAATTAAAGAAATAAAAAAATAAAAAATAAAAATATTATATCAAGCAAATCGATTGGTCGATTTAATAAAACCGCAACACGAACGAACTATTATCTTGTTGAGCTCAACTGTTAATGTTGCGTCGCCAAACATTAATAAAGTAGAATTTACATCATTTCTGTATCCAGAGGATTAAAGTACATTGACCTGTTTGCGTAACCTACACTGTACAGGTATCCAATGACAAAAAGTGTAATCGATGGCCTAAAGAAGTCAAACGACAATTTGATAGAAACACACTTCGCTTCCTTTCTGATCCAATTTTCAGATATATTTTTTTAATTATATTTTAAGCTGACAATATTTATTAACCTCTAACATTTATCTGGGCGCAGCGGTTTTTATTTAACAGAAACAGCCCAAATATCTTGAGTTTGGATAGATGGTTTCCGTATAACTTTAGTTGAAGCCGGAACATGATTTGGACATGATGTGAGATAGAAGAGGGTCAAGCCCAAGTAACGTCACAGCGAAATCAACCCAAATCATTTATTTGTAGTTTCATCGACAGCCAACTCATCAAAAATGTTCACCCTGCTAAATCTTAAAGTTGATATATTTTTGTTTTTATCGGCATACTTCAAAAACCTATCACTTTTAACTTTTGGCTCTCATGTATTTTCCATATTTATTAATATACGTTTCGAGTCAAGGCATTCCAAGCCCCTTAACACCCCCAATGATAAACCTTTAACAAAATCTCACCGATAAAATAATTTGTGGAGTACATGGAGAAAAATAATTATTTGCCGATTTGCATATTTTTGTCCATAGAAAATTAGAAATGCCAAAACATTGTGAGTTAAGACATATTGATAAGCAAGCCGTTGAAACTATCTGAATTAATTATGAAGAATAGGAAAAGACAACTGTAAATAATACAATATAGCATAATCGAATTATTTAACTTGTAAAAGTTTCTGTATGAAATTATTTTCAATCATTTGCATAAAGAAAAATATTTTGGAACTTTATCACTTCATTGTCTTTCTTGTCTAAACATGATATGTGATAAAACCTGTCTAAAACTTTTAAAACTGACGACGCAATATAATACTCAATGTGAAAAATGTAAATGCAAAATGAACATGATCTCGCACGAAACATTTCTTGAGCTAAGTATTGTTGATTGCTTTTTGTACCGACGTTTGTAAGTTTGTAAGATATCATTATGTATCGGAAGAAAAACAACAACCGAGGCATAATTCCATTTAATCAAGAGTGTTAAACATAAACAGCTCTTGGTATAAAAAATATACATTCCTATTAGGATTAACACTGATTACCATTGACAGATTAACAATCCACATAGCTGTGAAATGTGGTACTTATCAATTCTGGAAATTAACCGTTTAATGCAAATGTTTTTTTCCAAAGGGAATAACTGTTATAAGGCCCCACGAAAACAATGCGCGCTCAACAGTGTCCGAGGGAAAATGATGTAAGTAGGTAAACTTAGGGACTTGGTCGAAATACATGGTGCTTCATACATGTGTACGTTGCATAATAAACTAGCAATTTGTCTACCATCTTTAAACAGTCAAATAATTGGTGACAGTGTTTCCATTACGCTTTTCAGAGTTATCGCCACGTCACACAGTTGTGATTTTGAAATAATGTGTACTTCTCATACATCCTTTTCTCAATTTCCTCATTAATACGTGGGGATATTGCCAAATATGCCATTTCGTGAACATATGTGTGAAATCGGATCCCAAATTAATCGATAAAGCCGATCTCAAGTGTTTGTTTGACTGAGTTAGAGAATACTTTATTCGTTTTTTTTATTGACCAATATATATATATTTATAAATACAAAAACAAGAAAACAAATTATCATACATTTCTATTGGTGGGAATAAAGCCCTAAGGCTAGTGATTTTGGTCAGTTTGATATATAAGATTGGAAGCTATTGGGAATGATGGTTGTGTCGTGGACGAATCTGTGGGCATAGAAACGAATTAAATATGTATTGATGGTAGAGAGAGAAAGGAAATCTAAAGACACAAATAAAGGTGTGGTGTGTTCGAGGCGATGAGAAAATTTGATAAGCATTACAGTTCGTTTCTGGAGGGTGGTTAGTGGTTTGATGTGGGTTGGATATTACCTCACAGAATGTTTCCATGTGATAAATACGGGTATATTAGGGAATAATACAAAATTATGAAAAATTAGTTTGTACAATCTCCTTCTTGGTCGCCTCCAGTTTTCTTAATGGGCGTTTTCATTTATAGCCAGGTAAAACGCTATGCCTACTCTTCCCAAGATCAGTGAATTAATTCAGTATATTCATTTTATGTTATGATTTGGCAGATTGTGTTCATCGTGTTAGGCGCAACATCAGGAAGGACACAATGGTTAAGTCTGCAAAAGCCCTCGTAACTGTGTATTCTTCAAAGGAAAACAACCGCCTCGACTTCGACTCTTCGATTGTTTTACAATAATGTACAGTTACTCGGGATTTGCGCTATACAGCAAAGGCAATTAAGGAAAAAGATCACAAATTCCCTACTATTCTGGATCACATAATTTTATCATCCCTTGAATAACACACGCCATGAGGAAGTATCTGCTCAGAAAGATACATAAAACATTTCATGGAAAAAACGAGCTCTAAAACGGCGGACTATAATTCAACTGTTCTTACTAGATACTTAGGAAAGAAAAAAGGTCAAAATAAAGGTTGATTGGTGTTTAACGCCGTGATCAACGGCATTTGACTCGTATGACTGCGCTGTATTCCAACAATAGAGAGCGACTCTTTATACAACCATAAATGTGTAGTCCCTATAGTGTTTTTTGCAGATAGAAAGATACTGTTCATGCAGTGCTAAGTATGACAGCATGAATATAATCTGGAAACATGCTGAGAGAGAGAAGCCATCTCGAATCAACATATCTTAATAATACAACAAAGGGAAATAATCTACATCTCTATTTTAATCAATCACAATCAATGATGGTAATTATTGTGCTTGGTTGTTGTGACGTCACACTAATGTTTAAGTGTACATGATTTTCCAATAATGTTATCATAGCAAAATTAGTCTGGGTTTTCCCAAATAGACAATGCCCTTTGACCTGCAAACTCGTCGGGAAAAATATCCATTGAGATAAAGCGTCTGGAAGCAAATGTGGTATCACCATTGCCACTAATATACTGGTGTTTCTTGGAAATATTTCCCACTATCTGGTCGATCATGACAAGTTAAAGCAAGCAGATTAATGGTATTTTTGGAGATTTCGGGTTGGTCATAACCACGTAAACTCCCTCTGACTGCGCATCGATGGCTGTATACGTGGAATACCCCTTAGTAAAAATATACAAAAGATAAGCATTTTACAATAAATCCAAGACAGAGGGCATTTGTAGCTGTTAAAGTTTTTTTTTAGCAACAAGCCAAAGCCATTAGACCACCACTCGGTAAAGACATAATGCTATGACTTTAGCTGCGGTTAGACGGGCATTGAAAAGGTGAACTCTACTGATCCGGCTCTGATCCGCATTAGAGCTGGCCTTTTCAGTTTGCCAATTAATGGCGGTTTGCAGTTACATGGTACTTTTGATATCCCTGCCACCAAGCGTCGTGGGAGCCTTGGTACACTGTCAGGTAGCTTAAGCGAGCGGCTACACAATGGAAAAACGTCACGGCATTACAAGGGAACGTCACGGCATTCCCAGAACGCCACCTGCACGTGATCTATCCTGATCCGGATCAGATTAAGACCAACTTTTGCTGTCGTGTTAACGCAAACACAAATCTGATCCGGAACAGAGCCGACTCAGACCCACCAATTTTTGGCCGTGTAACCGCGGCTATAATATAAAGAGAGCTCAAGCTGAACAGACACGATATTGTACAATATACCAGCAAAAACCAGAGTCAGTGAAAACTATTTAAAAATCTAGCTATTTCTGCATGTTACTTTACAGTTTAAAAAGTTTGCCTTTTCCCCATGTTTTTCTCTTGAATTAATAATAATTTTATTCGAACAAAGTTTACAAATATAGTTAGCTCGTAGCCGCATTGAAACAATTGCGCAAAGACTGCTTGACATAACATCATGCGTGGGCGCCTTAGATAGAACAAATATTTACTTTAAAGAGGAAAAAGAAATATACGACAATTGAGACACAAAAAACCCTAGGCTGCTTTTTCCGTTTAAATGTTTAGTTTATAGTTAGTTTCCCGGAAAGGCAACTTATTTTACTCTTATTGCTGAACCAATTTGAACAAAATAAGTGTCCTGAGTTGAATTGGTTCATTGGTAGTCGCTACAGCAATATTCCACGGTGTATCTTTCTAAATGAGTCATATTGACAGAGACAAACCATTAAAGTAATCAAATAGTCCATCATCTAAACAAACAATAGCTGCCAAAAACAGAACAGCAATTTATTTGACCTATTCTGCACCGATTTACGCCCATCCCTGTCCCTTTTGATTATCTGAACCCTATACAGATTAACAACTTTCACATAGCCATTAATCACATTTATTACTCCGCAACTCTTTTCGTCATTCTGACGCAGTTGAAATTTTCGGTGGGCATTATAAATCTCCACGATGAAAACACTTTAGAACGAGACCATATTTGCACTGTATGATGTTTGCAAGTCTCTACCCCCAATCTGATCTCGCGAGACCTCCTATGTACGACGAGGACAAGATATACGTCTGAGCACTCGTGGAGACATTTTAAAAACAGACCCTATAATTCAAATGATACGTTTACTACCGAGTATTGCTTGTGTGAACAATTTATCGTATACGAGAAACATTTTTAGACATAATTCCCGGACAAGATTATACAGCTTTATAAGTCAACCATTGAACCACAAAAAACAGTCGTAAGGATGTCCGCACGAGGCCTCTGAGATCTGTCTTCTTTGCCTCTTGCATTGGCGATCTCGCGAGATCAGAAGGTCTGTACTCTCGTGATCTGAGCTTAAGTAAGTCAGCAACCTGATTGTTTGTGGCGTTCTTTTTCTGCTACCTGTACAATATCTTGTGCTGTCGCGTCGGTTCCCATTGTTGTCGATGACTGATTTTCTCAAGATATTAGGTTGGCGTCCATCATTTGAGTGAAATAGATTTAAATAGTGGGTTAAACACCAATCAAACCAATGATATACACGACTAATTTTCGTTTTTCTTGACTGTGTACAGAGGAATATTTAACCTTTCTGCTGGTGTTGTCGAGAAATGCTTTGTTCAATTCCTAGTCAATCATTTATATAAAACACTGTAAGCGCGTGTCAGAAGATAGATTGGACTAGGCCAAGATTTTTCATCACAGTGACTATTTTTACGATTGTACGATTGAAAGGAAATAATATCAGTAAGGAGTAATTAATTTTGTGGATAATATAATAGAAGTAATATAACTATGGTTTATAGCGAATTTGACGGCAGTTGATGCGGAAGAGTATATTTCACGGCTTAGAATAACACCGTCGCCCTAAAATTTGCAAAAGACTGCAGCGGCACGATCGTTATTGATTAACAACTAGCGGCTTGGGACTGACACGACAGTAACAGAAGTGTGCGAAACAGTAAGCATGAAATCAGTTACTTGTAAGTAGAACCCCTTGATCATAAACTGAGTCCTCCGAAATCACCTTCGTGTAAATGGCTGAAGGACGACTGGAAACCTTCATTAACATGAACGCAGAATCGGTTGTTCATACGAAGTAACGGATTGTTCAGCCGGTGAATTCCAGGCTTCTCTTTACCTAAACATAACACCTTCGGCTGCTGAAGTCAGAGATTTCCACATTGTACATTTCAAATCGAAGCGCCCTGTACAATCAGTTACTTCGTATGAACAACCGATTCTGCGTTCATGTTAAGTGCAGGTTACTTAGATAATATAATTTGTATATCATCAAATTAAGATTGTTATTCAAAGAAATACTCATGTAAATAAGTCAGACTTATCTATTAATAAAATATGATTATATCTGTGCATGCAAATGTTCATTTGCGCTCACTTAAACTTTAGCAACGATCTTAAAGTTATAATAATTAAGCTACAAATTTCTGTTATTGACGATTGACGGATTTGTACGCTATTTTTTGGCTGTAAATTTCGTATACATTCTGTAAGGTTTGTTCTCTGATTAACTCTCATTCGCTTTAACGGTCTGTCTTAATTTTTTGGCAGGGTCCGTATTGTTAGGAACTTGGCGTACAGCAAGAGCAGTACGTTATCAGATAATGCACTCAAAGACTTTTCACCATATCCATGGCCTAGCCGCAACTGTTATATCGAAATTTTAACGAGAATGTTATTTGTGGATTGGTTGGAAAATCATATATTTTCCACTAATTCCCTAATGCTCTTCTGTAGAGACAAAAGCCAAAATACTTCATGTTGTGATCTAGAAACAAGAAGGCAAGAAACCCCAGACAAATATTTCCCTCGACTGAAAGCATCTCGATATTTCGGATGAGTTTTATAGGAAAACTAGACCCAAAAAAAGTTAACGGGATTTTCCCTTCCAATTCCCTAATGTTTTTCTCTGGATTTAAAGAAAGGACAAAATTCCTACATGTATCGACCAGGCCAACGAATGTAAAACGGATCAACGAATCTCATTAAATAAATGTAACTGAATCATGCAAATTGATTAGCTCACGCAAGAAAATTCAATCTCAATCAGTGGAAAAAAACATTCTGTGAAACTTCATGATTCAATATTACCAAGTTTAGTGTTCAGTGGTATATTCTCCGGAAAGCGTGCAATCGTCGTGCCTGTATCACATGATTGAAAATTTTCTCTTGTACTCATTAACTTTACCAACGACTGTTAAGTTATAATAAATAAGCTATACAATTGTGCTATTATCGATTGGCGGATTTGTTAAATTGTTGGCAGCATCCTTCGTATAGGTGATCCTCTAGCTAGGCGCGGTATGTTTCCCGATTATATTCATTGTATCCCACTTAGCCCTGAGCAAAAGACCAATAACACTTTAGTGACTTCACATGTATAGGTTGTATAAGTTTCGCTGTCTACTGTTGGAATACACAGCCGTCATATAACTGAATTATCATAGACCAGGGCGTTAAACACCAAACAATCAAGCAAGCAACCTTCGAATGCATCGTGACTTATTTCTGTAGTTCTAATGTTAGATAACCAGGGCGCGATTTTCACAATCCCGAAGGATACCTTGAGACCCTAGCCCTTTAGATAATCGTCGAAAATTACAAACGGTTGGAGCATTTAAACATACAAAACAGCCTGGACAATAGGTATTGCTGTCGCGTCTGGCACAACTACGTAATCTTCCTTAATAAAATTAGTGCGGGTGGCTGAGTTTGAGATTCCCGGGCCTTGGTGCTCTCGGGGTTACTAAAAGGGTATCATGAAGCCGATGGTGTTGTTGTGGTGTTCTTTTTATGTTTTGTGTTATCTCGCTCTTTGCAAGTTGTTGTGGATGTTTCCTTCACCCAAATGGCCCACTACCGTCAACTGAGTGAAGTTACTTAAAGTACTGTGCAATACGCTTATCAATCAAATTAATAAACTATTTGTTACTGTTCGAATTGCAGTTTGCGTATAGACTCGTCTAAAGTCTTTCAACTCCAAACAGCTTTCACATTCATATTTATACTACTACATGTAGTATGCTAACATATAGACTCCATTTTAATTTTAATCCATAGTTTTATTATGTATATACTTATATACATTTAATTTCTTTTGTCATTGATTTTATGTATAACAATATTATATGTTATGTGTTCGTGTATGTGTGTGTATGTATAGCATGTTTGTATATAGTGTTTTAATATATTGTAATTGGATCTCGGTTCGTTGGATGTTTACTTAATTAATAAATAAATAAATAGTGATCAGATGAATAACTTTAATACTGTGTACAGGAATCTTTAATTCTCTGAATTTCCTTGTTTTTATTATTCAAATAATTAATTCCTTCACATCATTCTCGAGTTAAATTCAGCAGAGCTGTTTTCCTCCTGGTTTATCCGAATAGATTACTGTCAGATTCAGCTTCCGATTCTAAGCAATTATTTTTTTATTCTTCAAATAATAAATTCCTTTCCATCTCAAAATTTCCATATTAAAGCCATCAGTTAGTTGCTTTAATTTGATTTCTTAAACAATATTTCAACAAAAATTGGCAAAATCATACAGCGTTTTAGTAAAAAAAAAATAAATGCACTGAATATTTATGTTTTTATTATATTTAAACATGTAGAAAGTGTGAATGTGAGTTATATTTCAATTTGGTTCTGTTGGCTGGTATTCTCAACGTTTTTGACGTTTAGCGAAATATTTCATACTTTATCTTCGATTGACCAACAGTTATAAACCCTATACCCTATAAACCCTATAAAGTTAGGGCAGTAAAAATAAATTTAAGTCTTTTTGTCAAAAGTTGTCTTTCTTTCTGGCAATCAGAGGCTATTTGCATTTAATTTCAAAAGTTCAATCAAACCAGGGACTGAACTCGTAAATTCGTAAAGGCATTATTCGAATTATGGTATTTATACGCCTTGTTTCTCCCAATGGTTTTCTAAACTGAGTTAAAACAACTTAAGTAGTCACAATTACCCCTGAGAGAATTCTGTCAAGTCAAATGGGGAGAGAAAATGGTGTAAATACTACAAATCGA
Source organism: Katharina tunicata (assembly GCA_032466195.1). Classification (NCBI taxonomy): domain Eukaryota; kingdom Metazoa; phylum Mollusca; class Polyplacophora; order Chitonida; family Mopaliidae; genus Katharina; species Katharina tunicata. The sequence goes on along the minus strand of JAVFBZ010158489.1, from coordinate 16,300 downwards.
ATAATGCATTTGTTTCATTGAAATTTTGAAGTTAAATGCAAATAGCCTCTGATTGCCAGAAAAAAACGACAACTTTTGTTTATTTTTACTGCCACTACTTTGTTAGGGTTTTGTTAAGGTTTTGTTAGGGTTTTGTTAAGGTTTTGTTAGGGTTTTGTTATTATAGCAGAACGGGTCGAATGAGATTTCCTTTTGGTAAAGCCGTCATTCAACATGTACTACAAAAAACAGTTCCAAGTCATTCACATCACTGAAACCAGAAACTCAACTATAACTTTTTTAGTTTTATCACAGATACGAGCTATTTAAAACACTTAATTAGTAGGGTGATTAGAGATCTTTGTTAATATTGACGAGGAACAACTACTTAAAACCCAGGTTAAACAATGTATTTGTCTATTTTAAAGGCATTCAAAAGTTATGTATGGTAATAACAAATATATAAGTATATGAATATCAACTTCAGATCATTCCTAAAACCATTCATGCAAATGATATACCATAATCGTTAGAACATGTGTTGGTTTGTGGTTACTGGGTTTTGTGTGTTCATGTTGTTACGAACATGATGGAAGTTGTATCTTCTTTAAATGACGAGATATTGGTGTAGTTGAAATCACACTTCACGCTTCTATCAGCTTGTTTAAGGAGTAACAGTTTTCTATTATCGACTCATTTGTGTCTTAATCTTAATTATAGCTTTTAGATACACGTATCTATACAAAAGGAATATTCAATCATGAGTGTTATTGAACTTCTTTTCAACCTTGTGAACAAATTTACTCTAGGTATAGACTTTCATTAGAACTGTCGAAGCGGCACCAAAAGCACAGATAAAATAGTAGGCAAAAGATATTAACACATGCGATGGCGTTTTGCAAACCATCCTTTGACAGATTTACTACGACATAATAGCTTTGAAATAGAAAGATGTAACCTTTATTTTGAAAGTGCTGATATTTTTTCATTAAATGCGCTTTAATCTGCTCATATCGTCATCATATATTTTTGATGACATAATAGAACAGAGACTGGATTTTTTTACAACACGATTACTCCTGCTAATGCTGTGTTCCGGGCGTGTCATAAATTTTGTTCCATATGTTCGACGACTGGGTAATTCGGCTCGTCGACTCGTTGTTTATCGAGTGATTCGGCTTTGTTCTCTACGATCAATAATCAGGTCTAGTTACAAAAGAGCCGTGCTACAATAGTTCTCAAATGCAGCAATTGCTAATGTTATGGCTGTATTTTCTATTGTTTTTCTGGTGTCAATTGCTTGCAATGTTAATCGCTCCATTCCAAGCCTTCGATCTGAAAACAGGAAGAATTGCGAATTGTATCAAACGTATCTGGCATTCGATGGTATTGCGGTGTAGCTTTCTTAATTTGGTCTTACGAACCCTCAACATTTTAAGGCGGGTTTTCGATTGCCTTCCCGGTTTCAACCGTACACTGGCAACTCACTATGGTCATAAAAGTTAAATACCCTTGAGTACGACGTTCTTAATCAAACACCAATCAAACAACAAAAGCTTTTCTTTTTTTCTGTTTTTTTTTTTCACCTTTTCAAAATATCTGTCTTCCATATCTATGATGTTAAAGGGGAAGAAAACAAAAACATTGTCAACGTATCGAACGTATCACGTTGTTACTAAGACTGATTTTGCCGGCTTAGTTAATTCCCTACAAAAAAACAATTCAAATGAACTACTGTAAAATGATTGGTGGACTTTTCGTGTTACATTTGTTGTAGTGATCAAGTCACTAAATTAAATGTATATTAAAATGTTGTTGATCAGCTCTATTACTTTATTCTGTATATATGCACAGGCTTTGTTTTGCTAGGGTTACATTTGGAGCAATTTGGATTATTTTATCCGCAAGATCTACATTAAAAAGTTATGGCACGAACAGTCCACCATACATTTCACTTAAGTAGCTAAGTGTAAAGGGCTTTCCGTGGAAATCTATAAATCGTACAAAAATATGTTATAGCCGTTTGTTAACAACTCAGTAGCGTCTGTAATGACTTTTTGTTAGCTTCCCCGTTTGCAAAGCTAAACAAAAAAAAAACACATTACCCAAGTTGTGGAATACGTAATAGAGAAGGTAAACTTGATATTATTCTCTCAGAAAAGTGTCTGGAGAGTCGCGACATCCGACTCATTTACAGGATCATCAAACATGGGAACTGATTATGTTTCATAGGTTCTATGGTAGATTTAACGTCTTCTTCTTGAGCGTTTATAAGCCCATGGAATCCATGTAATTCATCATTAGAGAGCTTGTCAAACGTGTCGTCTGCATACCTAAGCCACAGAGAATGAGCCTATTGTGTGTGACACAGTTCCCGTAGCTTCGGTTTTACGACGGAAAGTCCTAATCTAAGTTCATGTGTATGCCATGTCCATTACAATTCTGATATTTAGGGATAAACACAGCACTGAACAAACTATTCTGCAGAAGTCGTTACAATTACGTCATGCCAGGACAATTCACGGCCAAGATATATGTACGTCATCTGTGTATAGTAAACAGTTAAGTTGATTAAAGTAATATTTAAAAATGTTTGTTCCCCGTGGTGAATTTGGTGTAACAACAGCCACAAATCACCTGTGGAGGTATTTAGCACGTCACAATCGCAATCAACATGGTTATTGTTCGCGTAGGGTGGGATACTCGAATGAACATATGAAACTGGTGTGGGTAAAATCGGTTTAAATAAGCCGTACACCTCATCTGTGTTTCTACTTGAGAGGGTCAGATATATACCAAAATTCTACAAATACTATTGGTATAAACAATAATTTTTTTCCTGATATATAAAGTAAATTTGCGAACAGGCAATGCCTATATTAACGCATCTCCCAACATGTTGGTTATTTAGATTTGGCCAAGGAGTAATATTGGTATGCGGCTTGATGATTAGATCATGCTTTTTTATCATTCATTGGATGAAATGTATCACGTGATCAATATGTAACCCGTAGAATCAATGAAGATGTAGGCCTATAAATCTTGCTGTAAATGTACGCGACAAATTTCAACCATTTACCGACGGCTGTTCTGATTACTTATTTGAATTAAGCTGTCAAAGATGCCGTCTGCCTCAAGCCCAGCTTGTCAAAGTTCGTATTTTGTAATCGTATATCAGCTGATATGTTAAATGAATGGTCGCCATGCCTTGATAAAACAGTGAAGTCGTTTACATTCAGTATTTACATAGTTATACAGACCCACTCTGTGCGTACCTCATAACGAGGCCATACCTGCACAATACGTTTTCTGTGTACATGTGGAAAATAGCAATGGACTAGCACATCGGTTAAACTGCTTAGAAGCCTAAATTTATGGGTAGACGTTGGTATTATTTAGACGTTCGTGTTCTGTGTTAAGCATCTTGGCACGATTCTATAGTTCTTATCGTGTTGACTACCAAGGCTGTAGAAATCAATCTTCATACTGGGGTGTCCTGAAAATAACGTTCTGTCTAAATATCACACCACAACGATCCATAAAACTTGGCGAGTATACATACTGTTAAGTATATATATGGTTATAAATATCCCCCTATAGGTAAAATAATACTATGTAAAGTTGTAGTTCATTGGCTTGCGACCACAAGACAAATGACCTGTAAAAAGGTGGATATAGAATGGTGGATATATCGTCTTTTACAATAACTAGCTGATTGATAATCTATGTGTCACTCACTTGTATACCTAACTTGGTTTATGCATAAACTTAGGTATATCAGAGACGTTTTTCAGTTGCTGTGGGGATCGCTGGGTGATTTTTGCTCTCGGTTTGCCACCATACGCCAACATGCAAACTTGTCATATAAGTGTAATACCCTTGAATACGACGCTAAACAAATAAATAAATAAATAAATAAAGAACGTAAGTTGAATCCCGAATTTATCCACAGTTGTTAAAGGTTTGAAGTGTGTTATGTATGAACTGCCATGTAAAGATTTGTCACTGGGTGTTTTTTTTCCCAACTTTTCTGAACTAGAATTCGTTTTATCCACAAAAACTAACGAAAATACTGTCAATGCCCACTTACTAAACGACACAAATAAGTAAAGCATATACCTCTTCGTCTATAGGTGATAGGTAATCACCTGTGCAACAACTTTCGTGACAACATGTCAAAGCTGAATACATAAAATAAAATATAAAGATATATACCTTTAGGCTGTCGTGAGGAGAGAAAATCCTCACAAGAAGAAGCAATTACGTAAATAATCCGAAAGATTTCAAGATATGCAAGCACAAACACCTCGTTTTAAATATATTGAAATAAATAAAATAAAAAAAACAATCCTCAACGGTGCTTGAAGACAGGGTCATTTAGCTTACTGTGCATATACAGAAAATACCCGTCAATTTAATGTGACATTCGAAGGTAAATCGTTTGGTTCTAGATGTTGCCCAGACGTGCTTTTTGGTTTGAGGAAAACCATACACTTGCGATTTTTGTATTGACTCATAAATTTCCGCAACAAAACTTTGGCTAAAGTATATCTATCCGGCTACTTATGTTTTTACGCAAAGCTAGAGGCTAAAATACCGAGCCTAAGCTAAGAACAAAGAGGGTTATTTTACTGTATTCCGATTGCTTACAAAAGTAAACGCCCGAGGGGTTTAATAAAGCTTACCAGTCCCGTTTAAATTTGTTTTTAAATGAACCATATGTTTAAGCTAGCATTAGGGATATGCATTCCAAACAAACAAAACTCGTAATTCAGCAAACATTTCACTCCCTTCATTGTTTTAACAAAAACATTGTATTATTCAATTATAGCTTCTCTATGGGTGTGGAAAATAAACACACCTAACTGTCGGATCTGACCAACAAAAACTAAGTGTAAAGCCAAAGTAATCTTTCATTGAAATCCAACTCTCGGCATGGTTTTACTTATTCAGTTTCATCTAGTGGAATGTAATACAAAAAAACACTGAAATTATATGGAAGGTACATGAATTCGAGTCTTTTCAAATAATGTTGAATTAAAAGCATAAATGTCACGAACACATTTTACAGCTAATCAAATTATTTTCTTTTCTTGTTCAGCACACAATTATTTGAGAAAAGGAAAAGCATTTCACTCATAGAAAGGCATGGCATAGCATTGTGGAACATTGTAATTCCGCTTATAATTATGTGCAGTTTTACACCCACCATAAATGTAAAAATTAAATTCTCACTGATTCTAACATTAAGTGTGGAATTTGTCTTACTTTTTCGGAGATCGTTCTCCTTGCAAAAAGGTAGGTTGGTTTCACGTACAGATTCTGTTCAGGTATTCGCTTGTGGAAATGTGGAAGCAAACTAACGACTCCAACAAGGAAAAAACAATTGTAAAAAAAATGAAGATATCAACAGAAGCTTTACATAAACCAGACAATTGAATGAACAATTATACAAACTAAATAATAAAATAAAGCCACTATACAGACGTCTGACAAAGAATAGACAAATAATGTAAATTCCAATCGGTATCTCAACAAAATGTGGCCCTTTAAGTTACCACATGTTTAATCAATATTAACCAATCGTTAGTAAACTATCGTATGTACAAGTATCAAAGAAATATCGAATCCGCAAAAATCTATTGTATGTGTATCATTTGCATGATCATAACTTAGCTCTACGTTGTGGAACTCATCAGTGGCAATAAATTATATAATTAATATATATATTCGTTTATGGCCAACGAACCAAATTTCCAAATTTACTGGCTTCGGTCTATATCAACGTCTTCGCGTCTTAGTAGCTCTCTATAACTTCTTTGATGTGGACCTCATCGAAAAGCCTCGAGTCTATATTTGCCACCAATTATACATTTTATTTTCTCTTCTTATTTGTATATTTATACGTTTACATATGGGGGAAACTTGGTCCAACATATTTATTACGTTTTTCCTTTTCTCTTCTGTTGAGTTTTTGTCAGGGTTGAATTTGGGTAAATTTATTGTTTAAATCGTCAATGTGTGTTTATTTGTGTGCTTACATGATAAAAGCAGAGTGCTTACTGTGTATTTTTTTCAAAAATATGCTTCAAATTTGTTTTTAAATTTCACAGTACGGGTTATTTAAAGACAAAATTTGTATTATCTCAATTGTTAGTAGCATCCTTCGCCCTTTGGCAGTTCTAATGTTGTTATAAAAGCGAACAAATCCATGTTTTTGCTTTACCTCATATTTGTTATACATGTATCTAAATTTATATGCGATTATATCTCTATTGGGTCTGGTAAACGTGGTACAATTAGCTTTATTGTATCGTTATACGTACATCGCACTGTTTATTTAGTGTTATTGCTATTTGATAGTATATTGCAATTTTTCAGAGAATAGATATTGATGTTTGAATATGATGGTATACGTGATACCATTAACTTTATTGTATCGTTGTGCGTACATCGCACTGTTTAGATAGTTTTATTGCTATTTGATAGTATATTACATTTTTGTCAGATAATATAAATTGATTTTGAATCTTAAAGACAAAATATTTTTTTTAAATCTAGATGGCCAAGTTAGGTTTCCATTTGTTTGCTGAGAAAGAAACCAAACTTACTTTTATAGTAGAGATTTTGATTATCAGAATCTGGTTAGTTATTTGTATATATTGATACGGTGTATGGCCAACGAACCAAATATCCAGTTGCGTTTTAATTACATTCCAATATGGGGAACAAAAATGTAACAACAAACAAATATCACACATGACATTGTTTGTTGATGCAAGCTAATGCCTTAATCGTGTCATGTTCTCTATACATACAATTTTTTTTTCTCTACATTTATACAAAAACGTACAAGAATAAAGGATGATTTATCGCTGAGGATGTTTAATATCCGCTGAGAATTCTTCATACCTTAAACAATCAATGTATACGTGGTTAATCAATTGCAATATGGGTACATTATAAAGATGATGTATTGGTATCGCGATGTACTCAGACAGAAGTTATTTTACAGAAGGCATAGCTTAGTATGAAGATTGATTACTGTCGTTTTGCTAGCAAATGCGTCTAGATTTGGAATAATTTTATGGCGTTTCTGCGACAAAAAATGGTAATGCCGTCTAATCAGTGACAAATATAAGGAATTGTGATAGATGTGTGTGTTGAGTTCGTTATTATAGTCGTTATTTATACAGAAATTAAGTTGAAGAATGGCTTAACTAAGCAATCCATTCATTAATATTTTATTTACGGATTGCTATGAAAACAACCTGTTAGGCACCACTGTCTGTCTCACTGATATGGTTGTTTACCTATACGTTTCAATCTCTTACGAAGGCTCGCGGGCAATTTGTGGGGTTAAATAACTCGCCCACATCTAACAGGTTGCTTCTATGTACATATACATGTAGTTTCAACGGCAATTGCAAAGTCACAGATGGATCCTAATATCTTAACAAACAGTGATTTGCACGAGCCATAAGCCAATTACCAGTTTTCATTTCCGCTGTATTGTCAATCGAACAAAACCAAAAATATGCCATAACCACATTTATAAACTATAAGGGTGAGGTAGTATTCTAACCCGTCTAGACAACCCCACTAAATGTTTTGTAAACCGAGACTAGAGGAACATTTTTGTTCTATTGGTTTTCATCTTAATGCATACTTTACAACATAATGTAAAGCTGTAAGTCAACAAATTAATAAGCATTAATGAAAGCCAATTAAATATTCCTTATCTTCCGTGTGCAATTTTGAAATCATCCGCCTTTGTAAAGCTTCCCCGTCTTCGCTGTTGAGCAAACGATCTAATTGAATTATGTAGTCGATCAAAGTCCGCGTTACAAATACTGCTTTCCCTTTTTAATACGGGGCAATAAACTTAAAGATAAGTTGATATCCTGTATTGAGTCCAATACGTGTTAAGGGTCTCTGTTAGAATCGTGATGTTTTTACTGTATAGTCAAATAAAAGGCTGTGTTAAAGTAACTGGTATATCAGGTTTTTTTTCGCATCCACACTGGTTAAATGCTGGGGAAGCCCCTTTCATCAATAATGTTTTCTATGTTTGAAAATGATATAGAAATATTTTTAATAAATAGTGATTGTGAACCAATTGATTTCGACTTTTGTTACTATTTTTCTTCGGATGTATGCTTAATAAAGATGTGCAAACTATAATGCATAGATTTAGTAAATATTGTGCTTAAAATCAAATGTATGTAAACATTGATAAAGCAAAAATTGTGGTATTCAGGGGTAGGGGTAAAAATGTGTGGGAGGGAAGATAGTTCTGTAATAGGGAGTATGTTGCAGTTGTTGATAATTTTCAGTATTTGGGTTTAACATTTAATTATATCAACATTATCCGCCTTACAATATATAAGCTGACCAAGGCAGAAAATCAATTTTTGGAATACTAAAAATAACGGGTTTCTATACTGCAAACGATATAGAAAAACTGCACATGAAAGAAAGTTATTGGTGTATGGAGTCGCACAACTAACGCAATGGTGTTGCATGAATTTGGCAGATATCCTTTGATTGTATCTAGAAAAGTTAGGATTGTAAAGTATTGGTTAAAAATTTAAAATCCGAAAACTGTATTCTAAAGGCAATTTACACTGATCTGTACAAAAGATTGATACTTACTGAAAATAAACCTAACTGGTTGACCGCGATACAATATGAACTTAAAAGTAATGGTTTTGGTTACGTTTGGAAAAAGCAGTATGTCGAAAAGGAAAACATTTTTTAATAATGTTTAAGCAAACCATAATAGCTAATTATATATCAGCTATAAGAAATGACCTTATACACCTGTCAAAGTGTCGACTGTATAGAATTTTATTTGCAATTCTAAGAGATAAATTTGTTAAGAAATATTATCACAAAAAGCAAGTGTATATAAATTTACTCAACTTCTGGGTAGCAGTAACACCGATGAACTTAGAAAATTATGACTTTATTTACAGTTGTCATTTAAAAGAAAGTCTTCCTCTCTTTCAATCAGTTTTGCTTAGTTAATAATTATAAGTTTACCGTATCTGTTTATCTTAATCAATATTAAATATTATATTTTGTTAATATATATTCTTGTCATTGTAAGCAAATGTAATTTTGTCTGTGCAACCATTAAGGATGTCACTATGTTATTTATACTATGTCCGCCATCGTTAAAATCTCAATAAATGTTTATATCTCAATGAACTGTGTAAGCTTAAGAGACAAATAAAAACAAACGTCACGTTCACTTCGGTCCTCAATCTAACGGCCATGTATTTGGCATGTTCAGTGGGTGGCGCCAGCTCAACATGAGGTTCTCCTGTAATAGTTATATGACATTGGTCAGCAGTTGGATAATTATAGAAAGATAACACCTCGCCCCCTTCCCACTCCATTCCTTATATATTGGAAATAAACGGTCGAGTGACAACAGAAGGTATAAAGATGTTGGAGTTTAAATATAAATATATTTTGCCATTCTTTTCCAGGTGCTATTGAAGTGATCCATAAACAAACTTTGGGTTCCTTACCCATATTCTTCTTCATTAAACTGCATTGTATTAACTGTCTAATCCAGTTGTTATTTTCGTTAATATCCCTCTTTTTTGGCAATTTGTAGAAGTTTCAAGGAATAGTCAAAGATATCCTGATAGATGATTTTTACTATCTTATCATTTATCGTCTAATATGTCACTTAAGGTGAAGTTATGCGGTATTGTCAAAAAAAATCGGAGATTTCAAACCTTTTTAAGACGAATAAAATAAAACTAACGGGTATAAAAGTATTGATACTAAAATAGGCACTGGGCGAAAATGTAATATCAACAAGGATGTTGCTTAATAAAATACAATCGACTAAGTCGGGTCAAGCTTCCTGTGGAAACTATATGCCATGTTTAAAAAACTGCTGGTGGCTGTCTATCTAGTAAAGCTGAATTGTTTTCCTTTTTCTTGTTCTTCCCATTTAAAGTTGCTGGGTATACGTCAAAGATTTCCAAAGATCTGCTTATAACATATAAGGGTTACCGGTATTTGCAAGAAATTTAAATATGTATAATCATAATTTCAAAATCTAGATTGATATCATTATCATTGGTTGTAGAGGCCTAATGGTGTGTCTATCAACCTTAAAGTTGATGGAAATAGGTTCACGTTTATCCAAAGGAATTCCTGTTAGCATATACGGGTTACCTGTATTGTAGAGAAGATTTATATTATTAGTATTCGGTTTACTACTTTTGTTATTCCTCTTTTGTTATTCAGTCGGATAAGCATTCAATCTTCTTTCGAGACATTCAGCTTTTTCTTCCATACAAATACCAAATAAAGTATGTTATTTATTCCTGAGAGAGTTTGTAATCGCTATAAGGAATATCGCGTGGCATTATGTTAGTTAGTAGTAGGACAAGGTAAGGCCGAATTTACGAAGAACAGCCACTTGTCCACATTGAAAAGGAGCAGCTCTATGTATGCAAGAATGTTGGCTGAATTTTTAAGAATTCAAAGCCTTTACGTCTTCGTGAAACAAAATATAAATGCCATGATCATGTCACGTGCACTGCTGATGCATCTATCTCAGGCACGCGGTCAGATGAGTGAAATAACAGTAGGGCTTAAGTATGGCCTAGAAGTCCACTCAAACAAACAAACAATCTCAGGTCACATAAGCGTCCATTTTCTCCGGAGAAAATAGTATGCTGCAAAAGTAGAAATATTGTTATAGACCATCTTGTGAGAATATTTTTCTATTTTTCTTTCCGTATCAGCAAAATAAGAACAGAAACATATGAATGTGAATACGTTTTGGGGTTGTTTCTTTACCACTCAAAAACTTCTATCAATTCATCCTTTTTACGATGTGTCTATATTAACACTTTCACAATCCTTTCACAGCTATTCCAATTAAACACCCAGTTCACCCCATTTAGTGATAAATTCCTCCCTTTTTCCAACCATAATTTCAGTGCATTTTTTTATTTTATAAATTTCTTTAATTCGTAATATAAGTTTATAACTTACAAGAGTTTGTGATAGATTTGTATCATCAAAATATTTCTTGGTCATCATAAGTAAGATAGTAAGTACTTTATTTGTCAATCCGAACCCTAAAATAATTTGGTAATTTGTAAATTTAATATTTAATTTAGGAATTTTATTTATCCAATTTTCCAACTCTGCCCAAAAATAAATATGATATTGTTTCTTTTTCGTTTTCACACAACTGACACCGTTCGTTTGCCGATCTATTAATTGTGTGCACGTAGGCTCTAGTTACTACTATTCTATGTGTAACATTATACTGGAAATCAATCAGTTTAGAGTAACTTACACATTTGATGATGGAGTTAAATATATTATACAAAAATGTGAAGTTTTATATTGATGAATGTTGTGCTGATAACTGTGTTGCTAAGTATCAAAGCTTCTTGGCTGGATTGTGCCGACTCGGTTTAAGTGAGTTTAGCATGACTGAAGTGCTGATTTATAAAGGTCTCTCGCAAATCCAGCTTTCATCTGTTATGGAAAATTCTGGATTTGCACACTTTGGATGACAATTGACATTTACAGAGGAATCTCTATGAACTGACAGATTACAAAGGGATAAAAATGTTGACACTCAAACAACGCCCCCGTAACTTTATATCCGGTTAGAATACGTTTGGTTTTACATTGTAGGCTGACATGTAAGCTATTGACAAGTAACCTTACAGAGGACGTACTCTGTACACATCCATATAATGTAAAATTAAATTCTTGCAAATTAAACTTGACACAGATTTTTAAAACAAATATTCACTCGAATTTCTTGATTAAGTAAAGATAAATGGTCCATCGTTCCAATTCGCTTTGAAAGTCTAACAACTCGCATGATATTGGATTTTTTATCCAGTCTTAGGATTGATACTTTGGACGACCGCTGACATTTCACCCAAGCCGCACGTTTTTGACAGCTGTTAGCTTACTTTGGTCTTAATAACGAGCCCCCTCAATCAAATACAAAGATCAGGCCGTAGACCACGCGGTCTCTAGCGGACGAACAAACACTCAGTTTTATTAACACGTTGCTAAGCTCTTTGCTAAACACTTTGCTATAGTCTATAATTTGAACACGGCTTTTTTTTCTTTCTTTTTTTACTTTCGTCCCCTTTAAAAGCGTTTTTGCCATAACCTGGATACTGTGTCCAGTGTTAATATGATGCCATTAAATAGGGAAACATTATTTTTAATATAATAACTGACAATAAGTCTGGTTAACTGGACAAACAGTTTTAATAACACGGACGTTACAGGTCCAACCTGGGGCCCTCAATCGAGTGCAAAAGGCAAACAAACTTTACAATATATGTTTATAAATGTATAGATAGAACATTTGATTGCCCCAGGGTCAGCACACTAACCGACTGGGCTACTTAGGCTTACCGCAGAACGACAACATTTTTATCCAAGTAAAGGCTGCGACTCTTTCTATACGGTAATCACTGATACCGGGACACTACAACAGCTTTTTGTTATATTTATATTACCCACAAAAACTTGATTGATTTATAACTAAACACAGATTTATTAGATAAACTAATGGTTGAGTCTGTATCTGGTTCTATGTTGAAACCCAATGGATACACAGTTTGAAGTATATTAATCCAGTAAGCTTCTCTTTTTAATCACTTCTGTTTGGTTTCTTCTTTTCGGATTTCTTTCAACCGGCATGATTTCAAAATGATATATAACAGAATGACAAACGATGGGGAAATGTTCAGCTATTGGAGCTATTGTACAAATCCATATATGTGTAATATTCTAACTTATGTTTCGACATGCATTATCTTCATACCTTTCTTTCTTTCTTTCTTTATTGGCAAGCAATATATATGAAGTTACAGTAAAAGTTTTGTGGTATAATAAATACATTGTACATGTTCTTAGAGCGACATTCGGTATAATATGTATGCATGTTTCGCTGGAGGGAACAGAAACCCCATGGGGTTTGTTTATCCCTGACGAGATTGGTTTTCTGTTGTTGGCAGATTACCATTTAAAATAATATATCATATAATACAGATATATCAAAATAATGGCAACATAAATCAGAACAAATACGCTATATACATATTCTGAACTTGAAATGCGGCACGTGGAAGTCCCACCCATTGTCGTTAAATTATGTAACTAAACACTAGTTTGTTCTTGACTTAAAAATATATTGTGACGAAACGTTTTTCAATGAGTTTGGTAGCTTATTTCAATCTATGGGCTCAGATATTTTACATGTTCGAAGGGAGAAATTGGTGCTGTGAAAAGGACGATATAAGTTATTGATAGTTTTTCTAGTGTGGTAAAATGTCTGAGTAGTAAAGTAGTTTCTGAATAATAGAGGGAGAAGGTCAGGATGATGGGGGAATTTATGAGCAAGTTGAAATATTGGATATGCATTGATTTGAGTTAAAAGCAGTAACTTATTTTGAATGAAGACAGGAGAAGTTATTCAAATTTACTGGATAACGTGATGAGACGAATGGCTCTTTTTCAAGTCGAATGCTTTGGAATACGAATACATTTGGAATATAGGATCAGAAACACAACGAATTTAACCTTATAGTAAATGAGACGACAAAACATATTTTGGTGATGTTGATATTTAAAGCTTTGACGTTTAACGTTTTCTTAGCTCACAAAATATTATCTCCATATACATAGCGTCGTAGTTTATAGGTTTGTATATGTGTATACACGTAACTACAAGGCGTTTAAAAACAGTAAACCGGGCCATAGACAACGTGTGGGTGTCGTTGTTCGGTCTGGTAAATATCCCTTATTTCGTGTCATGATTATATACCCCCCCAAAATCTGTGTATCTTAGCATCTAAATACCAAAGCTAATACCCTTTTTTGACCGGCCCTGTTAAGTGGTGACAATATCACTGAAGTGTTGATTATGAAAAGGTCAATAAAAGACTAAGTGTTAAAACTTGTGTCAAACATTCTGAAATTCTTTTGTTGACATTGACAAACAACATCTTATAAAAATGCAATTGTTATTAGCAGGTTAATGGTTTTAGTATCTACATAGTTAGATTATGTGATTGGCAGCTTGGTAATTATCCCGCCAGAGAAGATTGCCCATGGAAAACGCCAGGCGAAATAGTAATATTTTTTTAAATCAAAACCGAATTTTAAAATCCCAAGGTGAATTTAACAATTGCACAAATCCTCATTAAACCAGCATGGCCTTTCATTTAAGGATACAATTACAACATTTTACCAGTCAACAGATACTATAAATCAGTGTTGAATTTCAATATTTCTATGCCGATATGTTCCTTGTCGTTTTACATTTATCGTGCTGTTTACCAGCGAATTTTACGTCAATTGTTTTTCATGAGTCTTAGTAAGGATGGTACGTGTATGCATTTATTCTATGGCTAACTCTTTAATAATTTTACCTGGTGTTTTATCGTCTTGGTTATGCTGTGAAGCTTACTTATGTTTGATTGTGTCTCTAATCTGGGTTTTGTTTAGAAGGTGTTGAGGTTAGTCCTGGGGGTTAATCGTTTACAAGCAATTCTTCAACTTTGTTTTTCACCATCACGACCGCCGTCATTATTTTACAAAATAATTCCCAGAATTCCTCGCAACTAAAAATATAAGGGGCTGAAATGTGACGTCACTGTTTTTTGTTGGTCTGCAATGCCGTGGACATTATTATATGGGAGTTGCATACTTCTAGCTAAAAGGCTTCTGTTATTGCGCATTGGATAGGTGCAAGTATAAGTCTCACACATTTTTATACAATGTATTGGTTGATGATATATTTACATGTATGGCGTCATGATAAAGTGGTATTGAAGAAACGACTCGTTTTTGCCACCGTCAGTCGGTTAAAGTTCGTTTTACAGATCGTGTATTAGGTATTTCCTATGGTATCAAACGTTCTCAAAACCCATGACATCGCAGAGAACGTGAATATTATAGATTAGATATATTACAATTAAGACCAGAGAAATAAACAGATAATTTTATGAGTTTCTGGAAAGAAAAGGCTGTGTGGAATAAGAAGTGGTAGATCTGTGACTTGATTCTACATATTTATATAACTTTAATAGCTTTCTAGTTGGAGGTTTTGTTTTAAGGACGAGTCAGCGCTATAGTCACCTGTTGCCAAGGGTCGTCGCATAAGCACGGTTCCCGTTAAATGATAATACTCTCCAATTGCTTTTTGAGCCCATGGTGAGGGCAGCATTTATTTTCTTTTATTTGTTACGGTATTGAGTTTTCCTAAATCAATTATATTAGTAAAAAAACTTTTTTGTTCACCAAAATTGACAGCAACAGAAGTGATCGTGTCACTAAACTTTGCTAATAATTACGACACGTTGAAATAAGTAAATACGGTACGGTCGAGGTAAGAAAAATGATCGGCATTAACCTTGACAAACTGCATCATGCGTGAAAATCAATTTACAGTAAATCTCGAACAGAATACTTTAATGATTACAGTTTTCTGCACCAAACAAACTACCGGAAGAATGAAATAGTCGCCATGGTGGAGTGGACATTGAAGTGTACTTAAGTAACTTTTAAAAATAGAATACATATAAAGTACGATTTAAGTATCTTGTTGCCTTCAGTGTCGTCTTTGTGCAATGTAACTCAACGAGGACAATTCCAATTGAGGTGAGGTCCATACGTCTGGCATAGCCTTGGTGCAACACAAGAAAAGAGATACATTAGTGTTTGTGGTACCTGTCCCTGTACATTATAACACATGATAGGTAGTGATCGTTTATATTGCATTAACGTATGCAACACGTTCTGGCTTGCTTTGGTCCCATGTCTAAGTAATGGATCTTGGACCCAATCTAAAACTACGTACAAACTAACCACAATGTTGCAAAATGTGTATTGACTTATTCAGCTCCAATATAAAAAATAAAACGTGAGATATTGACATTGCTAACTTCTATTAAAAACATTGTCTCGGCATGGCGTGTTCTAAAGTGTAAATAGTATTATAGTGTGTTACACAATAGTACCCTGTATTCCTTGAGGACATACTAATAGGTGATAAATGACTAGAGACTTGTTTCTGGGGTTTCAAATAATCACCAATGCGACCAGAATATAACTGATATCATATTTCATACTGGCGTACTTATATTATATCCACCCGCGTATGAATTATTAGTTTTTTCGTGTTCTTGTCACAAAATAGATTTTTCTCATTTTATATTGCAGATACGTTGAATTCAACTAAAGTCGATTCGCTCTGTCTACACCCTTCAACTGAGTGGAATTCGAATGACACATAATGACA
>JAVFBZ010158479.1:0-15623 GCA_032466195.1 Katharina tunicata | reverse complement strand
CTTCTGATAGATTTACGATGCAGGTTAATTCTATTTTTAAAAATTACGATGCAAGTTAATTCTATTTTTAAATCAACAAAAATACTCAGCTCTAAGTTTAGAAATGTCTATTATCATCTATGTCAGAACAGTATAATATTACTCAACATGTTACATTGACAATATTTAGGGTGAACGATGCAGAGCTACTTAGATGTTACACAAGACTCAAGTCCTGCAATGTTTTAAAAGCTTTTGTAGTTTTTATCAGGATCAGAATTGATCCCAGACCTTTAGCATTAGAACGGCCAACTTTCACAAAATTTTGCCCCACCTGAGACTATTGGATACAAAGTTTACATATTTTCCTAAAATTGTAGTACGATTTTTCTTCTGACAAAATTAGCGAAGGTTGACCCGGCCCATTGCTACCCCTTCACTCAACTACAGAAAGTTATATATAAAGCTACTGTTTCTAGTGGTTATTTGGTACTAATCTCCACTGCACCCGTATTACATGCTACAGCCGTCTAATCCGTATAAGTACAAGTTCCATGCTAAAACTGAGCATGCTCATCCTACCTGCTGTGAAACGTCACTTTCCTAAAATTGTAAATGGTAATGAGATTGAGACGGAAGTATAAATCTGTTTGATATACCATTGAATAATCAGCCGTTGCTTTGGATATTTGGAATAATTAGTTAAAATGACAAAGAGCATGGATACTTTTGAGTTTTCAGCCATTAATTACCTAAAGCTGACATAGCATCTGATAAACATCTATGATGGCTTATTCCATCTAATTGTCACAAATGTAAATAAGCTTACAAAAGACATTTCAGAAGAATTAATAATTGATGATCAGTAAAATGTAATTATTCTTACCGATTTTCTCTAGGTTTGTGATGATACTCCGGTTGGCTGTATGGCTCCACTAATTTAGTTTGAGGGGTACTATTTATAAATATAAAAGAACAATGTTGATACATGTTGATCAGCAGAAAAATACTCTCCAGACACTTGTGGCAATAAATATTTACTTCATTTAGATTTAATAACAGGTGTTATGAAAAAATAATATTAGCAGTATATTGTGTTAATGCTGAACTAAAACATGCCTTAAAGAAACATGGCAAAATCTCTGCTTTCACACGGTGCGATTTGCAGTATGAACCTGTCAAATTTAAAATGTGTGAACAAAGCAAATCTATGCGACTAAAGCTGAATTCAACTAGCTGAAAGCGATTTGAATGGACATGCTCTATTTCTTTTGACAAGTTGAAAGGATTCAACCAATCAAATTGTGGCATTTGAGTTGAATTTATTTGAAGGCGTCCCAATTCATCAAAAATCAGCTGTTTATCTGGTTTTAAAGTGTCCTAGAGATGTTATGGCCCATAAAACACAACGATTACAGAAAGGGAAATCGAAGCAATGAGGTTACTACGGCAGTTATTTGTTTAGTTCTTGCGAGAAGCGTTTAACTTTTGTAGATACGATAAGTCAAATTCAGCAAGTTGATACTACAAGTCGCACTGTGTGAAGGCATCTTTATGAATGACAAAATAACAATACCGGTATATTGTGTTAATGCTGGACTAAAACATGCCTTAATGAAATATCGCAAAATGTCTCTTATGTAAATAGTAGCTCATATAGTATGTATAGCACATGACCATCCATTTAACTTTGCATTGGATAGGTTGACTTTAAACGAGGAACTCACATTAGCTTTTGTATACAGAATCTACATGATAAACGATTTTATTTGTAAGTGAAAAAATTCAGAGAACTTTTTTCACTTTATTTTTAAGTTGATTTTTTGAGAAATAACAACTTAAGATTATTGGGTCGGAATATAACATACAAACAAATGCTCTTAAATCTCTCTTACCTTCTTCTAGGCTGATCCATTCTTCCATCATACATCTAAAAATATTAAAGGACAAAATTAATCTGCAGGAAAGCACTTGGACGTGTAAACATGGTAAAAGGGAATTGGCTCACTACACAGTGTAAATTTGCTAAAACTGATACATTTGAAAAAGCAACTTTCTATTTATAACAACAGACTGGTATAAAAGTTCTATTTCTTTGTGAATCTGTGAACAGTTCAACAACATTGGCTTGTTTGTTTAATCTGGGTTTTGCACTTGACTGAACACAATCTTGTTAAATTAAGGAAAAATCTTCTGGCGGTAGAGTGACATCATGACATTATTCTTACCCTTTCGTCAGACCTCCTGTAAGGAACATCCTCTTCTTCATCCACTTGAAGGGGAGAGAACCTTGTCAATAACGTTCTCCTTTCTGTGACGCTCACATAATCAGATCCTGTTTAAACAGAGAAGAGAGAAGTTAAAGCTCATAATATCCTGGAGATATGCTGTTAATATGCCACTGATGACAATGGATGGGTCTTGTCTCAAATCTGCAATACTTACAGAATAGTATTTAAATCGTGGTAGACAAATATAGCTAATTTGAATAGTGTTCTGAATAAGGTGTCAAGACAGAGAGTATTCAATAATTTGATTTGCTGATTGTACATAATTTAATAAAGTTATGTTTGCATAATGGGATAGATATATGTTAGGTTGTTGATGAAGTTTTCACGTTCTTACTTTCAGTTTCATACCAAAATTTATCAAATTAAATAACTGAAATTTTGCCTATTAACAATTCCAATTGTTACCTTTGTTGTCTAGTGGAATGTCTCTTCCACTAATTCTTGTGTCTGTGTGTCTGGTAGATGGTGAGTAAGTGATAGATTCTTGAGACAGGATAGGTGAGTGATACAGTGACATGGGTGATCTAGCATGTGAAACCATTGATGATGAGCCCCGTGCAGCATCATGTGACAAAAACGATAGCTCTTCGTAGGACTTTGATAATAGTTTCGCATGATTGTCTGCTGTGTAGGCTCCAGGCACTACAGGTTCAGACACTGTTCCCTGGAGTGAAAAGTGGTTCCTTGCACCCCTTGGTAAACCTCTTATAAATTCTGGCTGAGATACTTTACCAATGGGCGCGGAGGCTGCCCTCATTTGACATAGCTCTCTTTCCCTTCTATTTAAATCCCTTTGATTGATACTAGTCCGCTCGTGTGGATGACTATTGTCCGTGTATGTTTCCCTTTGGGCAGTTTTCTGCATAAGATTAGAATTAGCAGAAGAAGCATTCTTGACTTCCCGACCATTTGATGATGGCCTGCGTACATAATCCTCTTTTTCTGGCACGCCATGTTCTCCATTATTTCCAGCCCTTTTCTTTTGTTTGTTCTCATAGTTGTGGTCTCCAGGTTGGAACTCCGGGTCATCCCCTTTGACTTTTAACCCAGACTGATTTGATCTTGAACCCTGATCTTTGAGTGTCTGATCAACTCTGTCTAAAATGGCCTGAGTTCTTGGTGAAGGGCCTTCCTGTCCTTGAATCCCATCAGTTCTCTCCCTTGGTATTTGCTCTTCTGTGTTTCTGTTACTAATCTCATTTGCAGATGCTTGATTATCGGTTTGTAAATTTTCCAGAGATAACGATCGGTCTCTTTCATCCTGTGAGGTAAAAGGCGACGACTTAATTAATACAACTTACATGTAGCTAGCTGAATTTATGAGAAACATTAAGAACAAAATAGCTACCAAACAAAAATAAAAACTCTGCTAAAATACATAGAAATTGAATCTAGCCATTAATAGACAAAATATTGTATTAGTTAATCTGAAAATATATTGAATCATATTCAAATATTTTCACCTCATAAAGTTGTCAACAGGGGAATGATAATGACTTCTTGAAGTACAAATAAAGACGAAATTTTTTAAATATTGGCAAAAATAAGTTATTGTTTTTCCTTTATGTAATTATTGTATAACAGCTCATTGAAGGCAAACAATTTAAGAAATCGTTGAAAACTTTCAGACTTCTACTGCTGAATAAGAATGGCAAATTAGACCAGCCCTCTGTACTAGCACATGTACTACATCAAATGAAAGCTATGTACGTTGTATTGTGAAATGGGCCTATAACACAAAATCTTACAGATTGAGACCTCTCCTCTATGGTAGACAGTGACATGGCTGCTGGCTGTTGTTCTTTGACACGTGTTCCATAGACGCCCTGAGTTTGTGGTGCCTCCTGACGACTGCCCAAGGCTGAAGCTGGAAAATCAGGACCCTTTGCATCATCAGAACCTTTAAAGGAAATAAAATCAATTACTGTTAACAAGGAAAACAAAGCAACACATCTAAATTACCAGATATAAGGACAATCATACAAAACAAAAATAAAAATAACAGTTTTACGGGGAGATCTAAACCACATCTGCAACTAAGGTGTACATTCAACATTAAGATTACATGTTAAAATAGTCTCTTATATATATGCATGAAAAGTCAATAATTCCTCTATTCTGCATTTAAAAAGCCACAGTTTGTTGACATACAGCTTATTATTGCATTTTCACTCCTACTTTCTGATACTCAAATTGGACAGGAATAACAATGACAAAATCCTACAGCGAATGTTCACAATATTGCATCTGACATTGAAACATTTGCCTGAAAGCCTTTTAAGATAACACTAGAAACTAGAAACAGGACATTGATTCTGAATTTCTACAACAAATACATTTAAAGTATTTGTAAATTCTGTCGACTTATTATGGCCATTATTATATGAACTGTTTTGTCTTACAACTAACCGACTTAAAGATTTGTACTATACCCCTTAAAATTAAAGATAGATATATTTACCTAGATGTGTACTCTCCATAGTAGTGACACTGTCAGCCACAGATGTTTTATCATCAGTCTCACTGCCAGTGTAATAATACATCTCACCTCCTCCTACAGGCCTGTATACACAATACAACAGTTTTTTAAAAACCTGAAGCAAACTGAAACTTAGCAACAACAACAACATCTTAACTGTAAAAATTAATACAGGATTTCCATTAAATAAATTTGAACACAATTTCTGTATTTTGCTAACTGCAATTGCCACTGATTATCTGTTTAACTGTAATACATGTCTGTATTTTGTACATGTTTATTGATGTGAGGATTTCCCCCCAGGCAACAGTAACAGATGGTGACAATCCTGAAATTCTCTGGTAAACATATCAGTCAAGAATAAATACACAATACATGTATATATTCAACAGTGCCTTCAAGCAGGTAGGACTACATGTATGTCAATCTTCCTCTAAACTGTTAAAGCTGAGCATGTATTTGCTTTTAAAGCCAATAGTTTGACTCAGGTTTCGAGGCATACAAAGGCTATTTAACTCATGTGAGGGCACAGTCCAATGGGTAATGGGTACCATCTTTGACGTAACTGGGAACAAAGACAATAGAGGATAATCACAGGCACAAACAGAATGTCACAACAGATCTGCTTCGCAAATTTTTTGAACCAAGAAAGCACTGGGGCAAAGGGATTTCTGGTCAGCTACCTGCGTAAGGAGTTAGATATATATCACAAACCTGTATGGTCTGAATTTCTGGGTGGCTGTCTGCCTCTTACTCCCACTGTAGTCAGAATCTGAGGGTGATGTAGTGGTGAAAGAACTGGGGCTACTGTTTGGTTCACTGTTACCAGGAGAATGCTTCCAATCTTTAGCAAAAAGAAAAAAATATTACTCCCTCCTATTTATTCACATATTCACAATTGTCTATAGATAAATAATAAAACAGCTTCAAGGAAAGACAAAAAATAATAATGAATGTGACAAATAGAAGGCAGATAGATTTGATATCATTTTTTGTAAAAAACTCTAATGAATTAGAGCAAAAAATCAACATAAATGAAGTAATGCACAAAATTGTGTAAAAGTTTTAACTACAAAAACTGAAACTATACACTAATAACAAATGTAATAAAACAGAAGGTGTCTATACATACCAGAATAGACTGTTCCTACTACTGGGTTAGGTGACCTGTAATCAGCAGAAGATTGACCTGTTTGACCTCTCCTGAAACAAATAAATTATTTATCACATCATTCATATGGCAACTTTGTTGCAGACAATTTGTTTAGAATTCATACCAAAGACTTGTTCACCAGTTTGCTGATCATTCAATACGACCCATATGTGAACACATTATCAAATGTATAATATTTACCAAGCTATTATGATTTCATAGTTAAATTTTACAATAATTTTCATTTGCATGCAGATGCTCATAGAAACTAGATACAATACAGAGATAGACTAAAATTGAATTCTCGCACTACACCGCCCAGTAATTCTACTTTAAGCTGTTGATTGTTGAGCGATAATATCACTAGTGATATTATTCAACAGTGATATTATTCAACAGTGGAAAAATATGTAGTGTGAGAAAGAAATAAATCAATGCGAGCCCGTCAATTAATATAAATAGCACTCTCGTCTTTTAATTTAAATTATTCATCCTAGCACAAAGACTCTCCTAGGTTAACATCTATTTACATGATACATGTAATTGTATGTAATATTTCTTCACGCCATGCACGGGTGTTAGAAAGATGATGAAACCTGACATGACTTTTTTTACAGAGCAAAATTGCTTCTTTTTCTTTCTTTTTTATAAATCTATAAATGTAATGCTCACAGAATCCTTGAATCTGCAATAGCCTTCTGCGCGCCACTAACTGCACTGGTTTGAGGTGGTGGGACGTCTGAAGCTCCAGTAGGTGTGGGTCTTACACTGGGGGTCTGTTCCTCTGCAATTTCAACTGTCCGACTAACTGGTCTAAAAAAAACAAAAAAACAACAACAATGATGCCAAACCCTTCCTCAACTTGAGAGCCCAATTCTTTTAACAAGCGTCACATGAATACAAGATTGAAATGTAAGACTAGCATTTTAATGAACCCATATCTCCATTATGTACTTCCATTCTGCAAAATACATACAAAATGACCATACACAATGTGTCCGGGCTATCATGTTTACTGTATAGTACAGTCTACTTTCAGTACCATAGTGCTTGCCAGGGTGGCGGCTTGGTGTCCATGAGACACCTAATTTTTAAAACGGGACACCCTGAAATCTAGATGCAGAGATCTGTATCATTATTAGTCTACTATGTAATCCATATGTAATGATACAGAACAGTACTGAACAAAAATGTGTTTTTTTTTGTTTTGGCACTTAGTTGTTTTAACTTGTCCAATAAAGTGATTTTCAATTCTGTTTGGTAAATTGAACTTTCAGAGATATTTTAAGAATCAAAAATGCGCACCTCACGAATAAGTAACACGTAAAAGGTAATCTTATTTGCCAACAATGAAATTGGAGAAAATGCATAATAAGTATCGAATAAGAAGTTTAGTTTCAAATATGTTCTCCTCATTCCCCCGTACGATGTGGGAATTGCAACGTTTAAGCATGGCACAGTTCTGTAGCTATCTGAAATCCAGCAAAGTATCATGGGATAGAGATGTTTTCATTAAAAAGGCAGATTTAAGACACCCTACTTGGTATTTATAGCTACATGTAACTACATGTATGTTCAGTGCTAACTTTGTTCAGTTCTAACTGTACAAGTGCATCTCTTCTGGCATCCTGTCTTCCAGAAATGATCTAGTAAATCAGCAGTTATGAAAAGTAAATTTTCTCCAGGGCTCTTCTACGCAAGGGACTAAACATTTATATTGACGAACAATTACAGTCACATACATACACTGTGATCTTGTGCAAAGCACAGTACAGGTTAACAGAGAGCAGAATGATTAATAATTAACAGTAACTGGATTAAGACACTAGCAATGAGAATAGCAATCAATAATTGTCCAGAACTGATCATATAGAGAGAAGGAACTAGTGGTAACGTAGAGAAAGATTCGCAGCCTTTATCTTATTGAATAAAAATTCAGTTATTCTACAGCGAACCTCTGTAGCTTGTCAGTTAGAGCGTTAGCCCTGCTAACCAGAGACCCTAATTCGAATCCCAGTGGAGGCAAGCAAAATTTATAAGAAAAATATATATGGCAGAATCCGCTTATAAGAATAATGCAAATTGAGGGTAACATCTAAATGTAAATAAAAAAGACACTATTTCAGTATCCCTGTGTCAGCGCTCACTGTAGAGAAAGATTCACAGTCTTTACCGGAACCAAAAATTTGGTTGTCCTGACCTAAACCTCTGTAACTCAGGCGGTTAGAGCGCTGGACCTGCTAGCTAGAGACCCAATTTTAAATCTTGGCGGAGGCAAGCAAATTTTTTTTTTGACAAGTGGACGGTCTAGAAACAGTGCTTTAAACAAACAATAAGTAAAACCCTTACTTGTTTTGTTGATAATCATCAGTTGTACCAGTATCAATGTCAGCTTTCATATTATCCTCAGGGCCACGCTTGGGTTGGTCGTTTCTTTTTTTGGAAGATTCACGTTCAGAGTCCTTATCTTCAAGAGCAGATGTTGCTCCAAAAACAGGATAACAGTTAATCACACGACGCACAGGTGACCTAAGCTCAATGCTCTGATCAAATTTCCGAGTAGACATTTTTTCCAATTGTCCTGACAGGAAAGTCTTTGCATTAGACAAAGCTGAAGAACTTGGTGCTTGGGAGTAGTATCCTGAATGTGTTGGGGGAGAATAGCTGTTTTGATCAAATACCTTATTTTCAGTAGAATTCTTTTTCAGGATTCTTTGCAAAGTGGGAGAGTTGAAATAATTTTCCTGTGGTGGAGGCCTATGTATACGAGGGCTAAGCTCAATTCCTTTCCTCTGGGCAATTTTAGGAGCTGTTGTAGAGCTGTTATCAGAATCATTGCTAATATTTCCCCTGCGATCATCGGCCATCTGGCGAAAGAAATTCCTTTCTTCTGCAGAAATATCTCTTAAAATATCCCCAGCTTGTTTCTTTGGATCATCCTTCTCTAGCAGTTGGTTAACTCTGTGAGCCAGACCATCTTTATCTGTATAAGTGGTTTGGAATTTTTGCTCAGTTTCTCGAGCAAGTGCTTCTCTTAGTATCACTTCTTTTCTTGCTTCAATGAGATCAGTGTTGGAGAAGTTTCTGTACAAGTGCTGCACAGCCTCATCCAAAGTTTCATCTGCATCCTCTAAGCTATGAGACTCCTCTTCAGTTTGAGTACTAAAATTATGCTCAGTAATGGTATGGTTTGTACGGTCATGTTCAAACATGGGTGTGGCACATCTGGATGAGTTGGCTGTTGACATGTCTCTGTCATTTGTCAGGTTTATATCTGCTTCCGTGCCTGTTAAATCTTTAATATTTCCAATGAATCTACTTTGACCATCATCATAGCCAATGTCTGCGCCATAGTCCCATAAGAATCTACGTCTAGATGTATCTAAATCTGATAATGAAGTTGGGCTTCCAGTTCCGCAAGCACTTCTAAAGGACAGCTTCGGAGATGTATCTACTGTGCTGTTTGCTGGATTAGAGTTTTCAACATCAATCTTTGGAACAGATGAAGAACTTTTTAGGCTGACTTGGATTTCATCTAAATCTCTGTGAAGAGAGTCATAATCGAGATCTGTTCTTGAATTTGTAGGGTCTATCAAACTGATGCCTTCAATATGCTTCCTGGGAGTTTGTTCTGCAAGATGTGCAGTGTTATTCAACAAGTGCTCGACTTTTCTTGATAAATCATCCGTGCTTCTTGCATCATCATCAGAAGTAGACACAGCAGATTCGTCACAAGTTAATAAAACCGAAGTTTGAACATCAGGTTTCCTTAGAGTTGAGGAGTCGCGGATTGTAATATTACTTTCAGCAGGATTCATACTTCCTATGGTGTGGTCTCCAGTGGGTTGTTGGGGAGATGTGCTGTGAAGACTTGGGGTGGTCACTGATTTATCAAAAGCAATCAATTTACTTTCTGAATCAGCCGTGTTCCCTGGTTTAAAATCAGACTGTCTTGAATCCTCAGAACTATCTACTTCTGACAATGGCCGTTGAATTGACTTCCAATCAATTCCTGCACTGGCTTCATTAGATGGATCGTCCTTGGTATCCAAGTCTATGACAGGTACAAAGCACTCCAGGTTGGGAGGCTGCTGTGACTCTACTGTAGGAGTACTAGATCTGCCACTAACATCAACAGAAATATTCTCATAGTCTTCTTTTGTTATAGGAACACCATCATAATTAGACTTTCCTTGGTGACTGTTTACTACATCATGTTTCAGTGTTGATGTACTGCTTTCTGTATCAGTAGTGTCACCATCAGAAGACTTGGGTCTCTGGTTATCAGAATCTGTGACGTTCACTAAGACAGGTTCTGTCATAGTAATAATGGCATAATCTCCAGAAGAGCTCAGAGATGTTTTCTTGGCTGCAACAGATTCATTAACCGATGTAGTTGAACAAAACTCAGAACTATCAGTTTGATCAAGAGAATATAAATTGATATTCTTTGACAAAGATTCTACGCCCGTGATACTAGCTAAGCTGTTTCTAGACTGCTCACTCTCTCGAGATGGGAAATTCTGACTGTTCAGGCCAGTAGCTTCTCTTGCATTCTCTGGTATAGTACCCATTGATAAATCTGAATTAAATGTTTTATTCATGACCGCAAACATTTCTGATGTGGAGCTTTCGTCTTTAAGGGAAGAGTTTCCATTGCCAGTTGTCTGATGATTATGACTGTTCAGAATCTGTTCACGCTCTTCTCTGGTTATATATTCAGAGGTATAACCCATCAAGGTACTGGTGTTGCTTGAAGGCAACTCTGAATCTTCCTTCATAAGATCTTGCTCACATTGCTTTAATCGTTCTTTCAGGTCAACATCAGTAAAAGGTTTTCCGTCTGTACTCGGGACATCAGACACATTGGAATTCTCCCTGGAAAACTCAGAATAATAACTTGTTTCATCATGTTTGGTCAAGTTGTAGTCTTCAGATAAACTAGCAGACTTGGAACCACTGCCTCTTCCGGATTCTGAACTTGTAGAGTCATTTTGATCTGGTTTAGGTTCGAAGTCATCTCCATCTTGGTCCACATGATCTTCACCATCACCTTGTGTTACATTTGGACCATGGCTTAGATCCGCTATTGTTGTATCATTACCAGTTTTACACATAGCAATAAATACTTGCTCCTGAGGTAGGAGCTCTTTATCATCAACCATTTGAACATCCCCCACGTTGGGATCGGCTTGTGTCTCTACGTGCTCTGGAAGACTTCGCTTACCAGATTCTTGCGTTATCTGGCTGTCACCAGCAGCTTGATTTTCCTGGATCTCCACAAAAGCTGATTCTGCTACACTACTAGATGCTCCAGGTGATGCAGAACTCATCTTTGGAATAGAGTTCTCAAATGGCAAAACTTCTGTGCTGACTGTGTCTCCGTCTGTTTTGTCTATAGTTGAGTTGTTAACTTTCAGAGGTTCAAAGTTCTGAGACAGATAAGCTCCAGAAGGTGCTTCCCTTTCTCCAGAGCTAGCAACAGACCTAGGTGTTAAGTTATTATCTGATTCATTTGAGGTATAGATATTCCAATCTACATCTGAGTAACCCCCGTAGGATTCAGGATACAACCCTGAAATAGAGCCACGAAACTCACGCTCAATGGCTCCATCTTCTTTATCTGAAGAAAGCTGTGAGCTGTCACTAGATCTTCCTCCGTCCATCGATAGATTTCCTGACACAAAATCATTTGATATCTCAGAGACAACAGTGTTCACAGCTTCATGCTGGAGGATTTCAGACAATGCTTCATGGACAGCTACATGCGAAACACCAATCAACATTTGGTCATAAGCTGGATTAGCTGGACTACCCACTGCAATTCAAAGATGGCAATTTTAGTTTGTTTGTTTGTTTGATTGGTGTTTAACGTCGAACCCAAGAGTATTTCACCTAAATGACGACTTATTATTAATTATTATTATTAATTTGAGATGCCGGTGTATGGTGGAAAACCGAGAAGAAACCTCTTAAAAACCACCCTGCGAACTCCACAGCCACTGGAAAGCTTCCCTTATATACCTAAGGTCCACAGGGGGGATCGAGTCTATGCCAGGTACAGTGCACTCTCAGTCCAACGCTCAACCATGGACCATTTAGAGTTTAACTATATAATCAGTGAAGATTTTTGATATATCATAAGGTATGAGGAGACAAGTCAACACTGCACAGACAGCGAATTTCCTATACAACTATGTAACAAGCTAATACAAAAATAGTAATATGTCAATGTGCTTCAATAAAAAGATTAATGTCAGGAAATTGTAGAAGTTAAACAGTTATGTTTGCACACTATCATACCAAACTTTCATTCTAGGTCACATTTTCTTGCTTGGGTATTCCATGTATGTTACATTAACAGATAGTGCTGCTCAAAGTCTCAAGAGTAAAAAAAAAAAGAAATCTTGGACAAAATAAAATGTTTTAATACGACAGTGGCCCAATTACCTTCAGCTTCTGATGTGGTACCATCAGTTTCTGATCTCCAGTCATCATCAGAGGATGTGTTTCTATGGTTACCTCTTGGCGACGCAAAATGCAGTGATGTACTGTCCTTACTACTGTCGTTAAATGACAAATTTGGAACCTGTGGAAAATAAGTGTAACTCATAATGAACATTACATAACATGGATGTATTTTATTTATTTAGTTGGTGTTAATCATCCGAAGTGGTACTCAAGTGTCACTGCTATGATGTTGATGAATAGTCAATGTTCGAAGAATTGAGTGAACTTGTAAAAACCATCCTACATTCACTTGTTTAGTGAACAGGACCATAACTTGAGCCATACATCTTAGGGGGTCATCATTTATGACAGACTGAACTCTCTAGCCATATTAAAAGATTTATGCACCAATAAAAAAGTGGGACATAAATGTTGTTAGTTACAGAACAATAAAAGGAAACAGGACGTTAGATAAAATGTGTGTACGTCGCTTGGTACCAAATTTCTTAAACAGGAAATTATGTAACATGCTTACCTTATCAACCTGGTTTATTTATAATAACAAAACAATTCAGAAACAAAAGAAAACTAAAAATTTAACAAATGAATTAAATTAATGGCCAAGTGAACTGCAAAATAAAATACAAACCTGTGCCATTCTTTGAGGTTCCTGTTGATTTTCTCTGTCTACTTCACTCATTTTCAGGCAAATCTCAGTAGCGTTATAGGAAAAACATGAGTCCTCAGATAGAGGGTAGTATGAGGGCTCTGTTACATGAAGGTCTACAGTCGTCTCTGATGGAGAGTCCAAGACTTCTCTTAACTTAGAATCTGAATCATCCACAGACTTCTTTTTGTAGTTTTGGACATCTAAAGTCTGGTCAGTAGAGTCCAAAGATTTTGGTTGTCTAGAGTAACCATCAGACTGCCCACCTTTTGAGCACAAAGATTCGGTTAAATCTGAACCAAACTCAGAATGTTTATTTGTCAAGTTCAAAGATTCAGACTGCTGTGTTTCAGTATTCATAGATTGAGTAAGATTTGACTTTCTAACAGATTGATTCCTGGACTTTTTCACAGGCTCCTTTAATTGTGGATCATCAATCGACTTTTGCTTTGAGCAAAGTAAGGGTTCTGTTACATTTGGTGAGATGGAAGCTTGCTTAGCCGACTGACTTAACAATTTATTTTTGTCAGTCCCATTCAAATATTGTTGTGTGCTTGATCTGTTCCTGAATTGATCTTCACTTATGTCAGGACTTTTGGTTGTCAGTGGCTGTTTTTTGGTATTGCTAAAAGAAGGAAATGATAGCTGAGCAGAATTATCACAAATTCCTTCAGGAGCAGTTCTTTGAAGCCCAGATGTGGAATGGTTTGCTGTGATGGAATGACATTCAGTCTCAGTCGGTATTGCTTCAGGTTTTGGGGAAAGTTTACTTTTCAAGGAAGATACTTGATCCTCATTCACACGAGAGGAGCATTTTACCGAAGTTTCCTTCGATGAAGAAGTTATTCCCCTTTGCTTTGTACAGGAACAATTATCCTCATTTTTCACAAATTCTGAACTTCCAGAAACAATTGTTTGTCTAAACAAAGAGTCAGCATGAAGTTCTGAAGCTTTGGATTTATTATTTTCAATTTTTTGATTTTTATCTAGTTTTTGTTTTGGCAAGCTTGCAACAAGCTTAGGTATTTTTGATACTGAAACTTTGACTTGGGTAGAGTTATATTTCCTTGCATTTGAATTAGGTTGTGATTTTTCTACATTTGTCGAGTCTGCAAGTTGCGAATTAACAGGAGAGAGAGTCGAGAGTTCACATTGACGTGTTTGGTAGCCTGAGGAATCAGAGGACGCTGAATTCTGCTCAGGTTTAAGGGCGTGATAGGAACACGAAGAGGCAAACGAATTAGGTGATGATTTAGTAGAACTTTCAGACGAATCTATTCTAGTTGGAAGACAACTTTCTACAGATTTCTGGCTTACAGTTGAATGAGTGCCTTCTCTTGGAGATAAATCAGACGAAACATACGATATCAGGGCATCTTTAAATTTATCAGTCTCTTTTGTTGACGCAGTAGAATTAGAACCACTTTCGTTTTTTGAGGACTTGGATGAATCACTTATTGATTCAAGAAAGGGTGAATGGAAACTTGGAAGGGTACCAGATTGTCCTCTGGTAAAAGTAATCTTGGAAACATCAGTTGAACCAGAACGAGTTGAACCATCAGAAAATCTACCAAATATATTAGTCAAATTAAGTGTTCTTTGGGATGAAGAATAGACAGAAGATGAAGAAGGTCGGATAATTTCACTCAATTCAGCATCAAAGATTCTTGCAGGTTTATTGTGTTTTCGACTTTGTTGATCAGTACCCTTTACAAGCGTTGATCTTAAAGGATGCTGGGTAATATTGCCTATAGCGCCTGATGAGCCTATAGAATGACGTGAACCATCTAAAGCCCCCTCAATTCTCTGATCAGAAAATAGCCTTCCTGAAGACACCGAATTTGAATGCTGAGTCAAATCTGGCGGATTACTAAGAATGGAATTTGTTGAATACTGTGTCAAGTTTTTAGGAGCAGCTGATCCCACAGGTGCAAGTCGGGTTTCTGAACTTCTTGAGTTACACTGATGTTGAGTTAGTTCTTCATGATAAGTTAAATCTGTCGGATACTTTAAGTGAGTCTGATATTGAGTATTGTGGAAAGTTGAGTTCACTGAATGTTGAGTGATTTCTTGTTTTGTTGATCCAGTTGATAATCTTATGAGAACCTCATCCCCCGAATCTGAGGCTGAATCTTCATTTAACCCAAACCATACTTTCTTCTGTTAAAAAAAGTGCACATATATTAAAATAATGACAAAGCTAGTTTCTGAGGCCTACGCATCCTGTAATCTTGACATAAAAGGAGAGCATTCTGTATGTAAAGTAGCCTATTAAAGTTTACTCTCAGAGTCACACATGTATGTCCTTGTAAATCAACTTTCATTTTTTACACAGATTGTGACAAAGTCGAATTATTATGAATAAACTATTAATCAGATGCATGGCTAGAAAAAGTGGGGAAAACGGGAAGGTCCTTCCCGGGAAATTTTTAGGTCTCGCGGGAAATTTTCAAGAGATATAGAAAGATAATTAAGCAAAAACTCATTTAATAGCCAAACATAAGTCGCGATGTATGCAAATTAAAAAGTCGGATTAGTAGACGGAGATCGAGACGTTCTAAACCGGCCTAGGCTGTCTGCCATACCAGCTATACCCACTGTGAG
>JAVFBZ010158468.1:0-18106 GCA_032466195.1 Katharina tunicata | reverse complement strand
GAAATTAGACTCAGCAATATGACGCACTGCATATGTTGGACTAGAAAGATATATAATGCGATGAAATTAGACTCAGCAATATGACTCACTGCATATGTTCGACTAGAAAGGTATATATATGGCGATGGAATTAGAATCAGCAATATGACGCACTGCATATATGTTCGACTAGAAAGATATATATATGGCGATGAAGTTAGACTCAGCAATATGATGCACTGCATATGTTCGACTAGAAAGATATATATATAATGCGATGAAATTAGACTCAGCAATATGACGCACTGCGTATGTTCGACTAAAAAGATATATATGGCGATGAATTTTTTGTCAGCAATATGATGCACTGCATATGTTCGACTAGAAAGATGAAATTTGACATTTGTCACCTTGCCCTGGTAGCAAAATGATATCGCTAGGACATGTTCTATCGTGCCAATATCGAATTGTTGTAATGTGAGTGTAGAACTAATGGTATGAGTATAAATTAAACAAAAAAACTATTAAATAATAAATATATTATATTATATATATGTTGACTTTCAGATAGATAGCCTGCGAACCAGTCTAGAAGTTTACAAAATACCTCAGTAATGTAACTTCGCCAATAGACCACGGTGCCAGGCACGCTCAAAGCTTTAAAGATATCAAAGAATATAAACAAAACCTCTTTCCCCTCGTCAAGAGCTTTAACCCGTCGTATTGGTTAGGTGATATTGACGCACGCACATGAGCAAAAGCCGAGTTGATAACAACCCTCTCGAAAACTTTACTAGCACAGCTCAGTAGAGACATAGGTCTATAAACCAGACTAGGATCGCCACATTTGAACACTGGTATGATGTTGGCGACTTTCCACCATTTGGGGAACTTGCTATTATATTAGTAACAATTAAACAGACGTGCTAAGATTGGAACAATCTCATTTCTGGTTTCAAAGAGAACCTTCGGGCTTATTCCGTCTGGGCCAACAGCTTTATTAGTGTCCAGAGATTTGAGCACCTTAGGCCATCGGATGCTGTGAAGGACATTTCTGATAGTTCAGTAACTCCAGGGTTAACCACACAAGGGAGTTCGACTTGAGAAGTATCAATTTCTACAAATTGATGTAAAAATGTTCATTAAGGAGATCTGCTTTCCGATAGATATCGTATTCGTAGTATATAGTTATTTCCCTACTTATTCTTCTATTGAATTAATAGGAGGACCGAGCGAAAAGTCTATTCATATATGTTTCAGAACATACTTAAATAACCTCCACGAAAATCTATTTTCAACTTCCAACGCATATATTAATATTTTTTGCGATTTGATCACTATCACCCTGCTTTCCTTGCCATACTTCTGATGTATGTTTTCAAGTAAAGGCTGCAAATCTATATGTCTACTGGAAGACCTGACACAGTGACACTAAATTAGCTCTTTTTGATCTAGATATTACTCGCAAATGTGTTTATTGTTTGGGTTGTTTCGAAAATCTGGTTCTACGTAATATATATATTTATTACAGTAGATAGAGACAATTTGGCATCGGGAATCGAACCGTCCTTGGCGAGCAGGGGCTGCATGCACTCTACCGACTGAGCTGCACGGGGAAATCTTGTTTGTGCGAGCCTTGTCTGATCTGTAGATGCAGAGTTATGTATCGTTATTAGTATAATACGTAATCCATATATAACGGCACGGAACAGTATACTGAACAAAAACTTGTAACTTTAAGTTTTTGCAGATATCGATTTTAACTTGGTTAATTTAGTGATTTCCAATTCTGTTTGGAAGAATTTACCTCCTTGAAATATTGTATGTATTAAAAATGCTCACCTTGCGCCTATATATAGCTCTTAACCTTTAAAGGGTAGTTTTTGACACTCAGAGTTATTTCAAATATAATTTTTATCAAAAAAATCAGCTTTATTTTTCAAGCTTATGTCACCATTTGATAAGGAAATGTTGACTGAAAACTTTGTGTGTGATTAACTAATTCAAGTAGAATATCGTACTCTAAGGTCTTGCTGGGTCCTTTTCGCTCCAAATTAGCAAAAAATGTTATTGTTTAGGTTTAAGGGGAAGTAAACCAAAAACCAAAGCCATAGTCAAATTACAGACCCTTCTTAGTTGTTAACAAAACTGCTATAACATTTTTGTGCAGGCTTTCTCGTTTTCCATTGAAAGCCACTTTAATGGAACAACTGTAAGTAAGTGTATGGTGGACTTTGTTTCATGATTTATTTATGTATTTTTTTTTGGCCGATAAAAATAACCCAAATTACTCAAAATTTTACTTTTATTAAATTTAATAGCAGTATTCTTATTACAAATGATACTAACTTAGTTTTGAGCGTGTTCAAGTCGTTGATAGTATTCTGTTGGCAAGGTGTTAAGTGATTAATAGGATTATCACACTAGTAAAGGCCCCCTCTGATCATATAGATTTGGCCGAATTAAGTCAGTCTGGTCATTGTGTATTTGGCCTGATATCAGATTTTGGCAGATTCTTCATTTTAAAAGCTTATTTTTTTTAAAAAGTGTACTGATAGAAATTTTAGGCTTTTTTTCTACTTTTTTTAAAGACTGTATAGACAAACATTTTCTACTGTAAACGTTCTAAGTAAAAAACAAAAAAATAAAAACCTTTTTTTGTGATTAAAGTTTAAGGTGTTTTCTAGTAGTATAACTATAAATTTGGTTTTATAGTTATTGCATTTGATGAATAACCCTCGAAAAGACACTGCATTTTTCTCCGTCGACTTGGAATCTTGTAAAACTCGTAATAATTTTAAAAATAATAGCTGGATCTTCACTATATTCACGTATTTGTAATCCTGGGAATCCAGGAATTCAAAATTTTCAAAAATATATAGATATATATGGTTCTAATATTAGTTTTCTGAAAAGGCTTGAAAATATATCTATCTAAAAATCGACCAGAGGTTCCAGCAAGACCTTAATTTATGAAGATATATACTTTATAAAAATGACCTTAAAACATCCAATGAAACTACGTAGCATACGACTTTTCTAGAAAAAAACAAATATACTAATTTTAAGGAAATTTTGGTCTATTAGGTTGGGGGGTCAATATAAGGGTCGATCGAGCTTGAGGCAGTGCTGAGCAAACAGAAGAACTGATTTTATAAAAGTTGTAAATCATAATAATATGTGTATTGGTATAGCAGAAATGAGTGTGTGATTGGCGGAAGGTGCCTTTAATATTAGGCTGTGTTCCATTGGGCTGACATGGTTCTTGAGTGAAATAGACTTAAGTATGCCAAACTGCTCTAGTCGATCAATCAAACGAACAAACGAACAGACAGACAGAGATAATGACAGTATACCAAAAGGCTGTATGTCTAGTATAAAAGTAACTGTGACACCATTTTCAGACACGCCGCTATCAGAAGTGAAATATTTGTGAAATTGTATTTTCTGTTTCCGTTACTCTGACCAAACCCCGGATGTTTTGAGTATAAATTTTTGATAACGTTTTGATATAGTGTTTGTCTTTGTGAGAATAATACATTGGTGTCTGACTATGCGCTGTGGCTGGCTCTGGGTTTGGGAAGGTGTGTCGTTGCATATAACAGCCTGGAAGCGTCTAAACGGAGTTATACTGGAAAAACAGAAACGAGAAAGTAATCAAAGATGTAGATTGGTTGGGTGATTGATTGATTAGTGTTTAACGCCGTGCTAGAAGTTATTTCGCTTTGATAACGCGATGTATTCGTACAGTATAGATATCGACTCGAACACAACGAAACAATGTGATGTCAGAAAATGATCATCTGGACTATATAAGAGTTAAGTATCAAAGCCTGAGTCCTGGAAACACACTGCCCTTAAGGATGGACTACCCCTTCGAGGGTCAAAATTGTTCATTTTTTTTTATTTGTGTATAATAACATCCTATTTTTTGTCCTGCATTTTGTGAAAAAGTTATATAAAAATTCCAGTTAGAAGACATTCAATTTTAAGTTTGAAACTTTTGATTCAGTTCTTTGCAAGTGTACAGCTGGATGGGTTTTGCCCCATTTCTAGCACTTCATGTTTTGTCGAAATTTTATTTTTCAACACCCGTGGAAATCGGCATGCTTATTAGTGACATAAACATCTAGTAAACTGTATCTTAGATTTTTTTTTTGCCTAGTAATTTTCCTAAAATTAATTATTAAAATTGGACTTTCTGCATAAAAAGATGAATAATTAAAAAAGTAAGCCGAATTTAAAAAAATTAAGATATTGTTTACTAGATTATCATGTCACTCATAAACATGCAGAATTTCACGGGTGAAAAATTAAATTTCCAACTTAACCATTCTACTACTATTTTGGATGAAGTGGGAACAAGAACAATAACAAGAAAATCACGTCCGTCACGGAATGTAAGAATGGCACTTATTCAGATCTGTATGTCCAGCATCAGGCTCACTTTAGTAGAGCAACACTACATTTTGTCCTATAAAAGATTCGATGAAAACATAAAAAGGTGAAATGAAAATTATCTCGCTTCTGGGAATTTTAGGACCGCGTATAAAGTGTTCTTATATTTTCTGAAACATAATCTTTCTATGACACTCAGCTGAAAGAAAAAAAAACCTTGGTCAACTCCATCTTCTGGTTGATGATGTCGCTGCTTTGTAGTTACATCGATTATTCAGATTAGAGGTAGTCAATGGCTGTCACGTGGTGTGTATCATTGAGAAATGTGGAACCTAAGAACGTTGATGTTGGGTACACTAATTTCCTTACACACCAGTGAAATTACAGCCCCATATATTGTTTGACATAGTTTTATGTAGTACATACCGTTTTAGGATATATATGACATAATGGCTGGTCTCAGTCATCTAGGTTACAGTAGTGAAAACAGTTGTGTTAGAGCTTTACAAGTTATTTGTGTCAGCAGTTATAGTATTTGAGTAATGTGTGTGGGTGGTTAGCAGGGCATAATAACGGTTTGTTAATATATGAGCCGGGCTAGCTGTTAGTCCCTAGGCATCCATTCACCCGCCATTCATATCAATTACCAGCTCTTGTTTGTCACGTAACTCCATGCAGAGGGACATTCGCTTGTAGTGATATTTGTATCCACTGAATCATCTGGAATGTGATTCACTGAAACTCGGGTAGAAAACAGGTCGAGGCTGCGTAGAAGTAAAACTGGGTTTCAGGGTCATCGGTCCTTCGTACAGAAACGCTGAGGATGAAGCCTCTGTATTTTACTATCGTCACCACGTTCATTCCACGATGCCTATTCAGCCAAAGCACCCTAAAGTGACTGAGTCATTGGAAAGCCGCACCTAGTGGACGAGCCCATGTTTTCTGGGAAATTTATGACGCGCTGTTGAGAAACAATCTAGAGGAACAGAAAGCTCTTACAATCGCTTTGTCTGGCTTTTAGTCGGAACGCTTTAGATGAGCGAGATGTCTTTCTGACTATCATGGGTTTGAATGATTCTTAAGTAGACAGTACATATGTTTATTTTACCGCAGCTTAAAAGTTATAATTAAGGTGACCCAACTTATTTTATCAGTTCGGCGTCTACACCTTTAGTGAACTACGGATTTCCGTCCGTCAAGTTTAACTCTGATTTTCTTCGTTGTTGGTGTGACCATTCATAGACTTATATCAATGATATTAGAACTCTCAATGACATAGCGTAGTACGCTCTCCCCTTCTTTTACAGTTCTTTGGCTTTCTTGTTCGCGCGCCAAATTTCTGGGACAAAGGAAACGCCATGGACGACAGGCTTTATGTATATTCATGGCGGCTTCTCGCTTCGTGTGTGGTGCTCGGTAACATAAGTAAGGCGGGATTATCCACCTATTGTACTATAGGCGGGATGTGTATTACCATGTCTGTGAAGGAGGTGGGTTTAAGGCAATTTTCGGCTTCCTATTGGACTCACACAGAATCCTAGCAACGCTTCGTAACGCCTACTTACTATCAAGGCGGAGTCTGTTTCACTAATGTCAAAGTTCAAGGTCATTGACGTATGAATGAGCAGGTTAAATACGACACAAGACTAGTAGTAAATCAGAGCTCTCTGTTTTATAATCAGAACGTTTTTTTTACCTTCGTTCCAGAAATTACCTAGACCGATTAATGTTCCGAATCCAGACGGATTAAAACGTGAATTAAAACATGATTTAATTTGGAAAGAGCTCTGCAATTGAAACACAAATTATATATGTATTTTTATATGTAATTATTTTTTTTATAAATTTTATTTTTTATATTATACAAGTAAACCTCAGTGATGTAATATTTCAAGTTATGTTGCCTAAACTGAAATAACAAGGATAAAATCATGTAGTCATTATCTCATCTGTATTACATCACTAGAGGATGGGTTAATAAGGGTGTGTGTTTTTATTGCATATTGTTTCATTTTGATTTTCTTTCCTTGGCTGTTTTTTGTGCGTGAGCAGCTCAGGCAGGAGGTTACAATGGTTGCAGTGCAGATGTGCTATTTCTAGCTACACGCATGAACATAGCACCAGTAACCGAATGGAAGGCCGGCTCTACTGCCAATAGCCACATCGACGACAGAAAAAAAAAATAGAGAAAAAAGTGCAAGGCTGCATGGAGACGAGCTTAAGCATATCCAGTGGCCTTCAGCAGCGCCATGCATAGTACCGGCATTCATCTGCAATAATTATAATAAATTGCCCCGTATACTAGCGACCTCCATGCTCTTCTATTTGATCCATTATCGAGCAAATGTAACAGCATAATTCCAACACGCACTTTGTAAGCGCAACTCCTTCTCTGTTTAATGCGCGAACAAACAAACCAGTCTTAGCCAAGCCTAGCTCACAAAACTGGACTTTTCTCTTTTCTGAAGCTACTTCTGCCCACTTGGCAAAAATCGTATTTATTCATGTGAAAATCGCTTTACGCTATGTGACCCATATTCCCCATGTCAACTTCTGACCTAGTTCACAGGGAACCTGCAGAAAGCCTCGACAACGCACACAGCTGATCGGGGGCTCCACTGGAGGGGGGACCGCAGCATGCCTCCCCCGCATTCTGATTACACGTGTGTACACACATTGCACTTGTAAACCGGCCAAAAAACCGAGTAAATTTGACTTTCCGTTGTATCAACCGAGTAGTTAATTTGTAGGGTAAATATCATATCAAAATTACAGGAAAAACTTGGAAGATCGAATTTTCCATGCAACGAATTATTTTCGTTTTTGTCTATAAATACTACGAAAGGAACTTTATTCACAGCTAATTTTAAAAATCAGATACTCATAATGAGTGTTGCTTTTTGTAAGAAAACTTATTTAAACTAGAGCCGGCCAAGAAATTAATATCTGACGATGAAACGTTGAGTTGTGTATGGGAAAAAGTACAGCGACCAGCGTGCTTAAGATGTCCCCCAAAGTCCCTCACTAATCGACATAAAATATTTAAAGAATAT
Source organism: Katharina tunicata (assembly GCA_032466195.1). Lineage (NCBI taxonomy): Eukaryota > Metazoa > Mollusca > Polyplacophora > Chitonida > Mopaliidae > Katharina > Katharina tunicata. The sequence goes on along the minus strand of JAVFBZ010158468.1, from coordinate 10,676 downwards.
GAATTCCCATGTAGACTTGATTAGCATGAAGCCGGTTGATTATGTACGAACACCAATCTTACCTACAGCTACTACCACAGGCCTGTGTCTAAATTTAGATTTAAGCTGAACTGAAAGTCATCATTTTACAAACAAGGCTGAATAAACTGTGATTTAAAGCGTAGTAAAACACAAAAAGCTGTCATTGTTGTAAACGGGGTGTGGTATATTAATACAATCTTCCCGCCTCAATCCAAACAGACTCCTCCTCCACCATAATAAACTGCCCTACTCCAGCATACGAAGCCTACTCCGAGGCTGAATGGAATAGTTACACACAATTAACATAAAAAAGATTGACACTCGACTTGCCAGGAACAGGTATCAGCCCCTTGACGACATAACAGCCCTGGGAAGACACGATTGGTTGACGGAGAGTTTGGAGGCCTCCACATATGCATAAGGAAGTGGTGTAGGTCACGTGAAGAGAATAAGACAAATCGGCTCCTGGCCTCGACGATCACGAGGAGCTCGCCGAGAACTACTTGGTGGCCATAGGAAGAGTGCGGGAATTTCCACCTGAAGCCTAGTCAGTTAGGAGTGTATCACTTGATGACCACCACGCCATGGCCTCAGGTTAATCTCTTATATTTATTATTACTGTTTCATCCTTTTTCTCTTTTGTTTTATATAGATCAGAGAGCTGACTTTTGAGTTGTGTGCCATAGCGGCCATAATTTGATGAAGCCAGCTGATCACTGGTTTTGAGACCTTTGCCACTGGTCTGATTAATCTTCACTTAAACCTCCTGTCTTAAGCTGACTCCAGTGTTTTAATAATATTAATTTTTGTTTGTTTACTGGGTATTTTTTTATAAGTAGTGTTGTTGTCATTGTTCTCCAGCATGTGTACAGGTATATTTGTAAAAGTGTCAGGCTTTGTAATGAATTGATAAGATTGATCCTCCCTGCTCGGGCAGATGATACATATATAATGTAGGCTGCGGTCTCGACGTATGTCATATCTGATGGCCGGGTTACCTTTACTTGACCACTGTACATGAGCAGCCTAGCGACATGGAATAGTGTGAATGTACCGAACAGGGCTGTTGTGCACCCATGTTCAGAGTGTAAAACATCCAGGTCAACAAGCCAAGGTTTACCATCCTGTTCCCTCTGCCCGACATCGTCTCTTCATTAGGTGGAGGATTCACTAGCCCACCATGGGACTCTAATCAGGGCTGACCTCCTGCCCGATCCAGTACCAAGGCCCTCTAACTTTCTTGTCAAGGCATGCTTATTTGCCTGAAGTTGATGGCAGCTAAGTATAGGAGTTGTAATTTATTCTAGACTTCGTACTTAAATCCTGAAGTTTACTTCTAGTGATAATTAGGCGCGCACCAGAAAACAGAGAGTCGCCAATTTACAGATTTGAGATACCAGGATCAGACGTTGTGATGATAAGAACTAGCACTATAGACATCTGAGCTGTGTGGCCACCCCTTACAACCTATGGTCACGAGGAGACAAACGGGCGACTATGATAACAGGTTACTGTTACCTTAATTCTATGTGATTCAGCTGGGATTGTACAAAGATCAACCATGATGCGACAAAAGAAGAGATGAATGGACACCTTGCTAGATCTCTAATCAGGGAACATGTAACTTAACAATATAAAACCTTTGTCAACTTGTTCAACCCTTTGCTGCGCTGTCATAGGTATAAATTAATGAGTGGGATATATTTGCAGTAATAATCACAGGGATGGCTAAGACATTGTAAAATCTGCATTATAACGACCTGTTAAAGAGAACAGCACTAGCCTGGCATTCCTGCTGCATTGAGATGTGTGGAATGCATGGATAGAGTGATGCGCGTGTAAAACAGTCCAGCCTAGCTCCCTGCATCCATTCACGGAAAGCTATGATAATTTATCCTACACATGGTGCAATGCAGTGTAGAAGCTTGCAAGATACAACTGCACTGCTGTAGGGTAACACTACCGCTCAACTATCATTCATTGATTTAGGGGTCATTCAGCCGGGGTATTTTCTACTAGCCCTACCAGCTGGTAACCGGGCAGCACATTTCGATCAGCTGATTCTCCCCCAGCTGACCGCTCGCTCTCTGCATCAGTGTAGAGCAGCTTGCGTGCAGTGCCAATCGCGGACTCTAACCTATACGCCTGTTGTACATCCTTATCTAGGAGTTTCTCTTCTCGCACAATGGTCGTACACAGATTAAGGACTTCATAGCTTGTGGTCTGAGGAAGTTCACGTCTTTAGACATAGTCGTAGATGTTAACAATGAAGACTAAAAAGCTGGTGGTTTAAGTGACGAGTGTTTGCGGATATCAACACGGCCGGCAGGGAGAGGGAGAGAGTGAAGGCACCAGCATCTAATACCCATGGACGTCTACTGAGGCTGTTGTTGAATGGCGACCTCTGTATCAGGATCGGGCGCAGGAGGTGAGCTCATGGCCCCGTAACGGTCTACACTTTCCCCTGTGTCCATTAGACTTTGAAGGCGTGCTTCACCCCTGATTAATCCTCCGGAAGCTAGACCCTTTGCATCCATAGTTAACGTGTACATAAAGCATACATACTTACTTACGAGAAAGCTGTAAGCGGCCTTGTGGCGTAGTTAAACTGACTACGCTCGCCACTACATCTTATACCAAACGTTTCTCAACTTAAAACTATGCGAGATGGACAATGGAATTCCTTTTTGTAGAATATTGTGGGTGGCGAATTGTAGGTCACAGATAAGGGTTACATACGGGTTAGAAATGCTGACACAAAGCAGAGCGTCAGGTTAACCCTGTGGGTTGACAGGGGGTAACATGTACACACATCAATCTATCAACTACAGCCATTATGCTATGTTTACATATAAACTGCAACCTGACAAAATCAGCGTGCTTTAATTATGTTAATATGGATAGATGGGGAACGCCATGAAACACTGGTCCGACAGTCTGAATACTCGACAAAACGGGCAAATGAAAGGGATAGAGAGCCCGACAGCATGGCGGCCAAAACACCGACCTTGATAGAATGTAAGCCAAGGAGTGAATTGTGGGGCACAGCTATATAACCCGTGCTTGCCCGGATTACAAGAGACCAACTCACAAAACACGTCACCCTTAGGGCTAAGCTCATAAGTATTGTCAACTTTCACCATTAGAAACTGTCACAGGCGCAGGTCGTATACAACCTAAGTCACATTATAGTAAACATTAAATGGTTGTCATATTTTTAAGCTTTTTCGACCCACTTCTGTTATAATTTGATAAAATCTTGCGCGTTTGGTAATTTAACTGAAATGGAAAATTGATCCATTTTATTGAACCAAAGTTCAGCAAGTGAAAATGTTAATAAATCTTGTTAAATTAAAAGCGTTTAAAGCTGGTGCGGGTTACTGTTGGTGCCTATACATGATACGGGTATGTAATCAAGGGGCAACCCATAATCAATAGGATTTCAGGAAGAAAATAAAAATAACGATGAAGTTCTTAAGGTCATTTTAATGCTGGTATGAAAACCACAAAATTTGACTGAATATACATTCTATACAAATGGTATAACGTCCTTTATGCTATGTTTAAATAGCACCAAATAGTTTCAAGTATACATGAAAGTTTTACTGAAAAATACAAGGATAAGTCAACCTCGGTAAAGAGTCTCTTCATAATTTGCCTATTAAATGTACCAAAATATGTTGTGTTTAACTATGTACATAACTTCGGTACATAAATCTTACTACTTAGAAAAAATAGATGTTTACCTGTTTAGGTATGAGTTCAGTACGTTCTACACGATTCTGTATTAAATTATTTTGTTAGATGTTTCAGTGAAATTTCCCCTAAGTTGAATGAGTCCCTTTCATTTAGTTTTAATCGTCCATGAGGTTCGGCTTGAGTCAGACCGTTGATGTATGCAATCCAATAATTAGTGTCAAAGTGAAATGTGTCATCTTGAAATATTCGAAGGGCCTATGGGTTGAGCAGGAGGGATTTGGGGATCTGGAGATTTGTTACAAATAATAAGTTATTTTATTAAATATTTTATTTCAAGGATCTATCGGGTATCTCGGGACTTTCTTTCTGACATCTGAATAAATAATTAAGTTGAAATATAATTTACAAAGCAGTTATAAAGTATAACCATTTACTTTGAGGTTCGCATTTCCTTTCCCCGTTGAACACCTGTTAAAATGTGTTCTCCACTTGAACATGTGTCATAAAAACTTCATATTGTCCCAGGAATCCTGCTTGCTAAACTCTGAAATGGACTTCAGATGTCTCCGTTGTACCTGGTTTAGTTGTATCTCATGTTTGCTCAAAATAATTCATTTAAATTAACACTTGAGAAGTTGCTCTGAATCTTTTAATTTAAATATTTACAACTTAAAAATATGTTTTGGTTATACCTATACCTTCAGTGCAGGCTGCTTGTTTAATTGACATTTCTAAAAAAATGAAATTCTTATTTAAGAGGCGGTTGTGCCGGTATATTAGCTTTGTAAAATCTAGATGGTTCGTGGACAAAGCATCAAGTACCTAGGACTTGTTTTCAAATTTCGTTTTAAACAGAGCAGATTGTCATAGATTACTACTTGCTGATCCGGGGTTCGAGAAATGCCGGGGAAAACATTGTGTTTTTTTGTTGTATATTTTAAAATATATATCAATATTTGGGAACTTGTATGTTAACATATACATACAGCTGTATCTACCAGTGTTACTCTGTCTTATTTGGTATACAAAATCAAGTGCCAGTATAATAAGCTTGTCAGTAGAGGGACAACCCTTTGTGTGGTTAATCTGGGTATGTTCAGATTATTTTTATGATTGATGTTTATCTGATCAACTTTAACTAACTGATTAAGTGCACATGCAAGTCGTTTTCCGAATATAGCATTTGTGGTACATTTATCTCATAAACACAATACATATGATTTTTGTTTACCTTGGAAAGAGGTTCATTATAATGTGAGTTTTACCTAGTGGATGAAATTCTTTCGACGTAGTATATATCTTGATGTTTTGATTTGGTTGTTTTTAGGTGGGGGCCGAAAGAAGGGCCGATGTAAATGGTATAACGTTGTGAAGGGTTGGGGCTTTATAACTCCCGAGGATAAAAGCATAGCCGAGGTATTCGTTCACCAGGTAAGATTCTTCACTTCTTTAAAGTAGTTAGTCACCAGGGCGCTTAAAGCAGTCCCTGCTGTGTCTCACACTACTTCTATGGTCATTTGTTTTTTCTATAGACCTGTCAGAGATATACCTACCAGTGCTTTCTCGTGATAAAAACAGGTGGACTGCCAAGAGCGCAAAAACCTTTTTGTTTTTGAGTTCAAAAGAGTTTTACAAGAAACTAAAGCAGATAGCTTGTTTTAATGTTCATGTAAATCATACTTTAATCCCAGCATGATACATATTTCTTCCCGAATCTCTGGAGTATATATGTTTACTACTTTGACCATCTGATAGGACCCGGCTCCATGGCTAATCACAGGACGCGGCTCTATGGTTAATCACATGGCTTAACTAGATAGATACTTTGGCCCATACGTCATTACATTTAACATAGGGATTTCCCAATTTTATATATTATAACTTGTTAAGAAAAACTTCTATGGCTTTACTTTTGTTTTTATTGAAAGCGATTATCATTTGAGGTGTTTAGGAAGACTAGTATCTTAAGAACTTTTTTGTGCAAGGAGTACTTTCAATTGAAAAGTTTGTGAAACTGAAAGTTAACACTCTGTGACGAAGCTTTCTGAGGATGTTGTTTTGTTGAATATACCCGCCTTTTTGCAACTTGTTCAGTGTGAAGTGTTTTTCTGTGGCCTTTAAATCGTCGTCTCAACCGTATCCAATTCCAAAAATATTTGTTAACCCGGATTAATTTTTTTTTTTTACATTCCAAGTAGAGAAATAAAATTATCTATATTTATGCAAATAGTGTTTAGAAAGTCAGCTTGTCGAGGTGGACTGACATAAGTCTGATCGCCTTTTTTCGACATTATAGATTGAAGTAAATTAATCATAACATGCTTTGTATAAACTAAGCTCCCCTCAAGACCTGTATACATGTTCAACTAAGTGCTCTTCTCAGTTCATATCCTCTTATAAAGATTAACATCAATTTCCTGGCTGATTAAAGTCCAGCGCCATTTTAGCGGATGGTCTTGTTCATGCAAATTTACAGTTGTCATTATTTTTAATTACGATTTATTTGCAATTATCGTGTCCCTCGAAAATACACCAGGAACGTAACTGGTGCAGTGCAACTCCGTTAGCTCTTTATTATTTGCCTATCTCCAAAAATTGCTTAAGTACATGAAGGGAGCAGGCTTTCAGATTGAGCTCTGGTTTGAAAGCCATCGTATTTGGCTGTGTTGTAAAGATGGGTGTAAATAGAGTAGATGATTGAGTCCCTCTCTGACCTTGATCTCTAGCCGGTGACTGTTTTACAAGCCTCGCATTTCGGTCTGTTAGCTTCAGACATCTTTCTGTACATAGCAGATATCGCGCGACAACGCGGGAAGCGGAAGGGCATGCGCACTAGAGAGCGGTCATAGCTCGGGGTTGAACAGCATCAACAAGTGACCTCTATTTGTGTATTCACTACCCATTCTGGTTCATCTAGAAGAGCAGCACGTTCAGGCCTTAGAATAGTTTTATAAATCCCTTCACAATGACCTTCGATTACAAGGCCATTGACCAGTGTACCAGATGCACAGCCCAACATTTATTTGCTTTGATATAAATCTCTCTACTTTTATATTTATTAATTATGTTTTTATGCGAAAAAGTATTAAGTGTTTTTACAAAAAATTAAATTGTCACTTTGTATGTATTTTAGCAGTAGTAATGTGGATAGATAATCATGTCAAATACATTATGAATAATTAAGTAAATAAATAAATACTTAAAAATAGAAATTCAACACAACTAATTAAATATAATTTAATTTATTAAAAAAAAAACATTTATGATTTAAAAAAAATATGGTTTTATCCGTGGATTTATATTTGCGAAATTGAATCGTGAAAATATAATAATTATATTAAAACAAAATTAAGTAATAGTTTAATAGAATTGTTATTAAATTTTATCTGGTTTGTTTTATTTTTGATTGTTAAAATATTGTTTATGGAATTCTGTTCTCTCGTCGTTGTATAAGTCCGGTTAAAAATGATGTTGTTTTAATAGTGGTGTTTGCGAGATCCAGTTGTAAAGGGAGTTACTTACTCCTATATGTAATGAAAACCAGTCTTATGCACATATTAATGGTTATAAAGATGGTGACTTGTAATTTTGTAAAATATCCAGTTCTCTTGAATGACTGTTATAGTTTTCAGATGTTAATAGTAACCTCGTGTGGAAAGGGTTCATTCACTAGTATTCAAACAATATGTAGTCACTCTGAAAATAATAATCTTATTTCTCACAATATTTCAGGTAAAAAAGGCATTTTCTGCTTAAAAATAATTTTAAGTAGGTATGTCTGTATATGCCTTTTTATTGCATATATTTCATGAATAATTTTCTGGGTTGTTGTCCTTTCCCTGCGTTTATCAGTGTTGAATACCTAGGGGATGAAATGAGATTAATTTTTAGGGGGTGTCAGTAGATGTGTGAATGGGCTAGGCTGCCTGTTAAGTCGGTCATAGGCGCTGGAGGATTGACACGGTTCTGACCCCTTCCTGGCTTCTCCACCCCTCAGAGCAGATTTTCTCTTGCCCTCTTGCCCCGCCAGCAACCTTATACCCCGTAACCCTTCTTAATGGACTAAAACTTTATAGTATTTGTGGAAAAATATCTACCAGATCTGACATAAACTTCTTGTACTTTATAGGACGAGACCTGTTTTGTTTATAGTTAATTTATATTTAAGTTAAAGTAAACTTTGTTGTTTATAGTTAATTTATATTTAAGTTAAAGTAAAATTTGAAGCATGTATACATATTTTTGCGATAATAAGCATTATTTTAAAGAAAAGAAAATTGCAATTTTGTATTAGAGTATGAATTTGTGTTTATTATTTTTGTACAAAAAAGGCAACATTAATAGGTAGTTTTTGTGTCATATCAATTTGCTTGATAGTTTTGTCAGAACATAGTTTAAGCAAAATGTTTTATATTTTTGTGTCAAATAGCTGGCATAATATGTCATAAGTCAATGCATTGTAATCGTACTTATACATTACAAACACAGTAAATGCTGTAGTATGCTGTTGATCTTTATCAATACACCACACTTGGTGCTATATTAGCAAGATATACAGACAAACTCTCGTGTTCTCGTTTAAACTATATTCATTGCCTTAAGCTGTAAGACACAATAAATATAAATTTTGAACCAATATGCCCAATATCTTTATACAATATATACCTTTTCTCGTCAAATAAATTCAAATAATTCATCTATATATGTTTATTTTCATAGACTTTTAAAACTCACGGTGATGAGAGAAATCGGTTATGAGTGTATATTCCTTACAAACATAATTTGAAACCATGATTCATATTTATTGCACGACTTCGACGAGAATGTACAAAGTATGGCAAACAAAATAGGTGTACGAGAATGTACAAAGTATAGCAAACAAAATATGTCTACAAAAAGTAACCTATTATATACACATAAACAAACAATTTAGACGACCTTGTTTACCAGCAGTTAAAAAAGTTGTACATCGATTTCGTTGTTTTGCTTTTATAGGGTCAATGTTGTAATGCGTGTTTATCTGTCGTTGGTTATCGTAGACTTAAGTCCACCTGGTTAAACTGAAGTTAAAAAAATCAAGTTTTTCGCGTTTGTTTACTGCGTGAGTGAGTTGTTATTTGGAGTATTTGACTAGGTGAAGCGCTTTTCGACATAAATCAGTTGTTATTTGGAGTATTTGACTAGGTGAAGCGCTTTTCGACATAAATCAGTTGTTATTTGGCTAGGTGAAGCGCTTTTCGACATGAATCAGATGCCTATTTGGATGTATTCACCAGGCGCTTGGGCTCACACATTGCATCATTTCACGTTTCTGTGATTTTTACGTGTTAAAAGCTAATATTTCAAGAGGTATCTACATTATTTTGTCATCTTGTCGTTAGTCCTTAATTAATTAGGCCTATCATTCAGGATAGTCTACTTTAGACAGTTCAGTCCAGCCATTTCACCGATAATCACTTGACAATCTTTGACATTAATTACAGATAGGAAATTAAGGTTAGATTTTTGTTATGATCGATGGACTCCGTTTGGCATAGTATTCAGGCATAAACCGTTCAAAATAAAACGTCGGCATAGTATTCAGGCATAAACGGATCAAAATAAAACGTTGGCATAGTATTCAGGTATTAACGACTAAGTATAAAACAAAACGTTGGCATAGTATTCAGGTATTAACGACTAAGTACAAAACAAAACGTTGGCATAGTATTCAGGTATTAACGACTAAGTACAAAACAAAACGTTGGCAAAGTATTCAGGTATTAACGACTAAGTACAAAACAAAACTTTGGCATAGTATTCAGGCATAAAAAGATAAGTACAAAACAAAAGTTGACATAGTTTTCAGGCATAAAAAGATAAGTACAAAACAAAAGTTGACATAGTTTTTAGGTATAAACAGATGCGTACAGAACAAAGCGTTGGCATAGAGTTCAGGAATGAACGGTTAATTACGTGTTCAATGTATTGTGTTTTCGCTATGATCTGTTTCTCCTCGTAACTATGATACAATTTTTATGCTAATGCCCCCACGAAGAATTACATAAACACAGTTTTCTGACGTATCTATGATTGAATGATAAACAGCTAACATAAACTTACCTGACATATTATGCTGAAGGCACAAACTGTAAGCTGTGCCGGGGTTAACGGGAGTTTATCACAGTGGGGAAATCACAGATAAATCTAGACGATATGAAAATCCCTTAACAGCTTTTGGACATTAATACCATAAAATAGAAATTATTAGGAATGCTTTTCTGTGTCTAACCGTTCTTGCTGTCTGTCATGGTATAGGCTGTGATGCACGGTGTCTTATAATACTAAATGCTAATTAAATGTGTCAGTATAATAGTTTTGTCTTGATGAAATGAAAAAGCTCAATGGAAATGTTTGAGATTATTATTTTTAATAGGATTAAACACTTGCTAATAATATATTATTTAAAATGTATCTAGGTTTTACTAACTGATACCATGACTACTTGATTACAATCATTATGTTATACTTGTAAAATATTCGTTTAACATACACAATCTTTCGACTTTTATCTGAATTAATTCAATTTAGCTGAAAATCTCATTTAATTTTGGAATGTTAAATATAATATATAAGATATAGTTTTGACCTATATCACTCGTTGTCCTTTATTTAAGTTTCCTTGTACAAACCTTCTGTGTAAGTATTTAAGCAGGCTGTTGTACGGAAATCATTAGTTTGGATAACTTCCTGTTCATCCTTCTTACTATATGGATACAAATTCGTTCCTTCGCCGTGCGTTTCTGTAGCTCGGTAGGTTTGAGCACTGGTCCTGCTAGCCAGGGACCCGAGTTCGAATCCTGTTGGAGGCAATCAAATTTTCTTTCTCTACATTTATAAATATATATATATTTGTATAACGAGTAATCACACTGGCACAGGGATAGCGACTAATTAAAGCCGATAAATAATCTCAT
>JAVFBZ010158446.1:0-18110 GCA_032466195.1 Katharina tunicata | reverse complement strand
ATTCAGGTCTATCTAGAAACTTGTCTCTGAGAATTGATCTAGAATATGAGATAATTTCTCGGCTTTAATTAGTCGATGTACCAGTGTGATTACTCTTGACAAAAATATATACAATCGCATCTTTATCTTAACTTCTGTGAACTAGAACAATTTTGCGAGGGCAGCAATGAAAGCATTTCACAGCTGTTACTGCACCGGATAAAAACAAGACGGAAGTTACTAAAAATAGGACCCTGTTTGCTTCACGTATCCTTTCTAGGTTGTGATATCATGTTAGTAGCTGTAGTATACTGGAAACATTGGTTCTTGGAGAAGATGTTTTATTAACGGCGCTATGAAGATATTTATGGCCTCATTATAGTTAGAGTTTACTTCTGACTTACATCCAATTGTGGACATACATGTATAGGTGAAATAACAGTATACATGTACATGGCATTCAAACATCAATCAATTAATCAACCACTGATTTAAAATAATATTGATGCATTTATTCATTTTCTATTGATATGTGCGGGTGTTTGAGTGGGAGCCTCTCTGAGCTAAGCGACACAGGATGCAGATGTGTTGTGGTGTCCCGCTTTGTTAATGTTATTTAAATGTTTTGTTCTATCTTGCATGTTGCCAGCGCCGTTTATCATAGGTTCCTTCATTGAGTGGGCTGGCACGGCGTCATATACACAGGGGGCTGGCAGGAGCTTTCTTGTCTCTGTTGCCCTCTGAGCTAATATGAGGGGCATCTTGAAACCAATTTGTTGAGTGTCCTGTGTTTAGTCCTTTCCCTGTCCTGTGGCATTCTACCGTAGTCTGCTGCCAGTGTTGTTCATGGTGGTTTCCTTCACCCATTGAGTAAAAGAACTACCCTTAATGCTCAACAAATTCAACCCCCTTTACAACTTATAAAATTACATTTTATACAAAGAGTAAGAAGTGCAGTCGTGTAAATTTGAATTTTTATGAAGTTCAGACTTTTAAGTTGTTTAAATTGTAAGTTTTAGTTCCAAATTCACACTTAAACATTCAATAAATTACTTAAAGTTTGTACCCTTAGAGGTTGAATTTGTTGAGGATTTAGGGTAATTATGTTGTAAACCCTCAATCAATTACTCAATCTATTCAAATTAACTTTTTTCTAATGCAAAATTTCTACAATTTTTTTTTGAAGATGAGAGTTTACAACGTTAATATGAATTTATTTTTTTTCCTCGAACAATTTGGTACCAACTCGCTGTATGGTTGTATAAAAAGCTTGACAGCTTTACGCAGCTGATGCAGATGTTGATAAAAACGTACCAGGCAAGTTACTAAAAATAGGGTACTTCCACAGCTTATGGCAGAATGTCTTGTAACTGTGCGATAACCAGGGAAGTTGTAGATTAATGTTGATGAAAGACTAAAAGCAGGCAGTCGTTTCTTTAAATATACCAGACCTCTTGGCAACTACTGTCTTTAGGGTCAGGGTTCAGTTGGTTGCCCTTTGAGAACCTCCTTCAATTTTCAGGCATAAAAGATAGGCTTGAGTTTCAACCTAATTTATATATAGAGCTAGTCAACATGAAATATTGTTTTGTTTAGAAGAAAGTGACCGAGTTCATAATAATTTATATAAGCAGGGATTGAAATGTATGAAATCTACGCAGCACTTTGATTCTTGTTTATCAAACAATTAATTTGGCCCAAAATGTATATTTTTGAATCATTCACAAAGATAAAGAATTCTATTTTTCATGAATGAAAAAAAATAATAATAAAAATAAAATTTTCAAACTGTAAACTGTGTGCCTCCATGTTGACTTTAATAACAATATTTTGTTTTATTGGGATAAGATCTTATATTCAACAGATTCTAGTTATGAAATAACTCAATATACAATACAAGCTGTAATGCCAGTATGTTACATGTAAATGCCTTTGAATGCCAGCATATATAAATAAAGACGAATTTCTCTTATTAAATATTTCCTTTTTAGAAAGACTTTTATAAATTAAAATATTTTTTATCTTTGCAAATGGAAAAGAAATTTAACCTTTTTTGGTTCAGTTTTTTAGTGTATTCAATATACAAATACGAGCAGTAAATGCCAGTATGTTAAATGGCTTTGAATCCCAGCATATATAAATAAAGACGAACTTGGCAAATTTCTGGCTGGATGACTTCCATTAACCTGCCTGGCTGAACTGAATACTCTGAAGTGGCCAATATTCATCACTAACTGGCTTGATGCAAATATCTGTGTAGTGATCTACAAGAATTCATTAAAAAGAACACCGCCAGGCTGACAGGAGTATATCTGTTTTTGTAACAAAGATTCAATAATACGGCTGTCTTGATCGATGGCTTCAGGAAATTGGGAAACGCTATCGCTGTTAAAGGTTGAAAAACAACTATTGGTTGTAAGAATTCTCATGGGGCAAAGATTTAACATTGTAAAAACAGAACACACACTGTAAACAAGATCTTGATATATTTTCTTGCCAATGGAAAGCTTGTATAATAATTTCGTAAAATCTTATATTCTTGGAAATTTTATTTGATAGTTGACAATAATGACCAGTAATATCCTTCAAGTGTGCATATACATGAATTTATTGCCCGGCTAAAGCACAAGTTTCTCTTATGTTATTGGCAAAGTTGTTGCTCCCTTAGATTTCATACTATGTTAAACTACAGAAAATATTACTTCACAATGATACTAATACAGACCAGAAATTTACTCGAAGTGTGCATATACAGAAATTTATTGCCCGGCTATTAAAAAAACACAAGTTTCTCTTATTTCATTGGCAAAGTTGTAATAGATTTCATACAATGTTGAGAAAATATTACTTGACAATGATACTATAATATTGACCAGAAATTTCCTCAGAGTGTGAATATACAGGAATTTATTTCACTCCAGTTTCTCCACTGGTAGTATATTGATTATTTTAGCTCTAGCTGGTACATGTATATTTCAGTGTACAACATAAATGTAGCTAGCAGAAATCTGGACCTTTCTGATAAAATGGGTGTGCAATCTAACAGGGTTTTTTAAAGCTGTGGCTCCATTAGTTGAGTGCTAACTGTACCAAATCTGGGTTCAAATCCCCTTGTCAACCTTTGGTATATACAGCAAGTTTCTCGGTGGCTGCAGTGAGATTCTGGGTGGTTTTTACTAGGTTTATTCTCAGTTTCCATCAGAGCTGTTTTGGATTTGTATGGAGCGATGCCTATTGTTGGAGTTCACTACCATTTGAGTGAAATACCCTTGAGTACTGCTTATTGTGTATGTACTTTAAGGCAAAACCTCTCAAAGTGAGTTTTCTTTGGTTGTCTTCTAATGTTTATATTTATTTGAGAAAGATTCGCAGCTTTTACCTAGATAAAAATTTGTTAGTTCTACTGTAAGCCTGTAGCTCAGTCAGTTAGAGGGCTGGCCCTGCTAGCCAGAGACCCGAGTTCGAATCCCGGTGGAGGCAAGCTAAATTTTCTTTCTCTACATTTATACAAAAATATTTAATTTTGCATTATGGGCAAATTAATTTGGACTTCTTACTTTAGTATTAATCACTATCATTTATTACTGTACCTGGAATGTATACATGCTTAAGGCTACCAACCACATGTACCTGTACTTTTCAGGGCTCTTATATCAGTTATTGTCTAGCATATGTATAGTCATGTGCCTTTTAATAACAACATTGTCAGCTATATGTTGAATTATGAAACCTTTTGTCAAAGGTAATTTTTTATTGACCAGTTCAGAAGACTGGAAGGATTTCTTAATGAGTAATGTTGAACTTACACATATAGAGCCCAGCAGATAATTATTGGAATGTTTGCCTGCAGAAACCTAGATAATTGGCTGTTTGTTGCTGTAGGAAATGTCAGCCTGAACCAGTTAATATAGGAGTGGTTATAGCCCTGTGCACTCAGCTTCTGTTTGTCGATTGGCTCTGAGGTCCTTTTAGTAGGCAATAAATCAGAGTTATCGACCAGTTTTCTGAATTTAGGTTAAATCTGTATAAACTTATAGAGCTGCTCACATGATTTATATGTATGTCACTGTATGATATATTTTGTACAATAGCATTCCGAAATCTTGTGAAAATATTTTTATTTTTTTTTAAATAACGGAAATTGCATAGGCATGAGAACTCCTGAAAAAAAAAGAAGCAATCATTGAAACCTAAACATAGGTCACGCATAGTGTTAGCCAGAAAGGTGTCTCGGTGTCTCGACACTCCAGAGAAGCCATTTGAGACCCCCTATTTCAATCAAATATATCATGGGAAAGATAGGCAAAATGTCAAACACCGTTTCTGTGAAAATAAGGATTTGAGACACCCTCTTATTGATTTCTGGCTAATACTATGATGTCAAGGAAAATTGTAGGTCAGGGAAGAAATTTGAAAGTAATGTATGGACCATGATGTGAAGTTTCGGGTGAGAAATTGAGACTGTTGTGTTCCTGAGAATTGGGTTTCCTTTTATTGAGTGGGTAATTGGGTGGGAGCCTCATGTGCCCTAACGCTCTCTGAGCTAAGTGGCACAGGATGCTGATTTGCTGCGGTGTCCTGTTTTTTCCGTCCTGTAAGTGTATTGTTACATTTTCTGTGTTTCCAGCGTCCTTCACAGTGGTTTTCTTCACCAATTGGGCAGACACGCTGTCCTATAAGTGAAATAACCTTGAGTACGGCGTAAAACCCCAATCAAACAAAATCGTGTTATTGATACCATTGTGATTCAGAGGAAGCTATGCTGTGCCAGGAATAATAACTTTATTTTATACTACATGTAGTTGTACATATTTAGCATAATGCTACATGTTGTCTACGTATGGCCTATGAGTATTGAATATAATGAGTTAATGAGAATATTTTATATAAAAAATACTAAATAATACTTATACACCTGCATATCCCAGACTTTGTGTTGTGACATGACAGAAAGTAAATATAAAAATAAATTATTTTAACATATTAGAACATTAAGCTCTACACTAAGTAAAGATTAATTTGAAATTTATTGTTTTATCAAAAAAATAAATAAAGATAGTTTTTATAGCTTTTTGTACAAATTCATTATAACTGATTCTTCAATCCGATGCTCTCTGGCTAAGGGCAAGTATCTTTCCTGATTATATTCAGGTTGTCATACTTAGCACTAGGGGGAACATTATCTTTCCAACAGCAATAACACTTAAGTGATTTCACATTTTATGTTATGTTAGAGTCGCTGTCTTCTCTTGGAATACATCGCCGTCATATAAGTGAAATACCCTTGAGCACGGCGTTAAACACCAATCAATCATAAACCCATAACTGATGGACAGGTTGGATCGAGTGGCATCATATGCCTAAAGTTTGTGGTTGAACAACTCAAAACAAAACAGATGTGTTCGATACAAACCCTGATATAATGTAGGAAGCACCTTTGAAGACTGGTCGAATGCAGATGTAATAACAATCCTGTATTGCCCTGGGGCAGCTGGTCAATAAACCCATATTGATTCCTGATAGATGGGTGGTTTCCGTGGTGTTGGTCATTAGAACTAAACATGCCTCCTTGTGTTGAAGAGTTAGCAAATAAAATCAGCTTATCTCTAGTGTGTTATTTTACAAACTGAATAAATATCACACAGTAGACACACTATAATGGACCATATGCTTCACTTTTTACATTTACTACCAAACGTTTGGGTTTTTTTTTTTACATAATTTTTTTTCTCAGCCCTTGCATTTGCATTACTGTGTATATGAAGCCCATATTTTTATTACCCTCCTTTTCAAACTCTTGAGATACATACTTGAATATGACACACTGCCAGCAAGAATTACAGTGTTTTCCTTCACTCATCGGGCTGGCATATTACATTACCCAAAGCAAGGCGCAAAACCCTATTCAAACTAAGTGCACAAGGAAGTCATGTTTAAGATAATATATTTTGACATTATTATGCCATCAGCAGTTACGCATATATACACATAATATGTATGTTTATCTGTAACTGATGATGACATTATAAAGCCAAAATATATTATCTATACCAACATGACTTCCTTGTTCAAAGAATCTAGGCACTTATTCTATATTACTCGAAAGTGAATTTATGGAATTAGTGGCTCTTGAATACGTCTTTGTATTGTACATGTAGCAACATCAACATCCTGATACTGTTATAGCTCTGCCGATTCCTGTTGACATACGTGTAATAAAGCCGAAATATATTATTTAATACCAACAATCTCTTATTCTATATTACGCGAAACTGATCTGAAGAACTAGTGGCCATTGTATAAGTATGCAAGACATCTTTGTATTGTACATGTTTCTGTTGTCAATATCCTGAAACTGCAATAGCTCTGCCGATTCTTGTTGACATGTACGAGTAATAAAGCTGAAATATATTATTTAATACCAACATGACGTCTTTGCCCGAAGAGTCTCTTATTCGGTATTACTTGAAAGTGATCTGAGGAACTAGTGGCTCTTGTATAAGTATGCGAGACATCTTTGTATGGTAGCTGTAAGTGTTGTCAATGTCCTGATACGACAATAGCTGTACCGATTCCTGTTGCTCATCAGAGGTCCGTGTAATCAATATTTAAAGACCAGCTGGACAGAGAATTGACCAACGGGTCAATCAGTCCAGACTTCTGTTATATTGATTTTACCGGGAGTGGACCGGTTTTCATCAAAGGCTTTTGTTAAAGGATTTATTCATTTCATCTCATCTCATTTTCCTTTTACAATGTACTCTTGTAATATGTTTTATCCCCGCTGTGGACCTTAGGTATATAAGGGAAGTTTTCTGGTGGCTGCGGAGTTCGCTGGGTGGGGTTTACAAGGTTTCTTCCCGGGTTTCCACCATACACCGGCATC
Source organism: Katharina tunicata (assembly GCA_032466195.1). Classification (NCBI taxonomy): domain Eukaryota; kingdom Metazoa; phylum Mollusca; class Polyplacophora; order Chitonida; family Mopaliidae; genus Katharina; species Katharina tunicata. The sequence goes on along the minus strand of JAVFBZ010158446.1, from coordinate 11,245 downwards.
GCAAATTAGTAAGTCGTCATATATGTGAAATACTTGTTAAACACCAAACAAATAAACAAACAAACATACACGGTTTTCTCCCGGTTTTCCGCCGTATTGAGTAGAACAGATTAAGAAGTAGAGAATCGGTCGTCATATAAATGAAATACCGTTGAGTACGACGTTAAACACCAATCAAACAAACAAACAAACAAACATTTTATTGATCCTTTTTACACATGAATTCCAGTCAGTCATATTCTTTGCTTTTTAATCCCGTTTAAATTGTTCTGTACTAGGATTTTCAGTTCGTAATAGTCATCTGGCTTAGACAGTATGTTTCAAACATTCATTTGTTAAGTTTGTTATTTTGATTGGTGTTTAACGTCGTACTCAAGAGTATCTCACCTATATGACGACTAACTAATCTTAATAATTTGCTTGCTGGTGTATGGTGGAAAACCTGGAAGAAACCTCATAAAAACCACCCCGCGAACTCCGCAGCCACAGGAAAACTTACATTATATACCTAAGGTCCACAGGGGGGATCGAACCTATTCCGGGTACAATGAAGGGGGTAAGTAGTCCAACGCTCAACCACGGTCAAGCATTCATACTGTCATACTAAGCACCGGCCAAATACTATCTTTCTAACAGAGTGACTCAATTCATGTTAATTTGTGTGTGCTAGTCTTGATTCTTTCTGTTGGAAAACATCACCATTTTATAGACACCTCTATCAATGGATAAATTGTAAAATTTCTTACGAACACAAAATCATTAATCGCAAATTTCTCTCATAAAGCCCTACATAAGACACATACATAATTTTCAAAATTTCTCCCCAAGAAAAGGTATTTCATTCGAAGTCAGGTTGTGTGGTTGCATGATTTTCCATAGGTGGTCACATGCAAGAATACCAGTCGATCAATCAATAAATAATGACAAGAAACCTAGGTGATATGTTTTTGTGTGAGATTGTGAATACTACTATTGTCCAGGTAGCCTGGTATGGTTAGCTCTTCTGTTGTACTAGCACCTCTTATAACATGACCATACAATTCGTGTAGCTGCCGAGGAAACAATTATCATGTTTTATTCACCATTACAATGTCTGTGAGAGCCTCTAATGGCCTTTAGTTTACTGCAGGTACCATACATGTCATTGGACTGTCAGCCAAAGGCATCTTAGAAATGTAACCAACTGTAGCATTGCTGGCTTCCTGGAAGTTACAATGTTATCGTCTCTCCAAGAGTGCTTCCTTGGAAGCCTGAAGCAGGGAAAATGAGCAATGTGCAATTTTTGGAATTTGTGGTAATGGAGATAAGGATTCACAAGGTAAAATTTAAAAAGATGTCCTAGGGTTGACATACCAGCTTAATCTGTTGTGACGAACTACGGTTGGTTTCCTCAAAGAGTAAAAGTTGACAGCACAAGTCTCTCCAAGTTTGCTTTCTTTAATGCCTGAAGCAGCTACATGAGACAATGTGCACTTTCAGATAGCCTAATAGTTGAAATAAGCATTCTCAAGATACATTTTTCGGAACAGGAATGTTAAGTTTAGCATCCTCTAAGAAATGCGCCCTCTAGTTAATGTTAAATATTAAATATTACTCATGTCCAGGGGCCGGTTGCTAAAAGCAGTATTAAATTTAATCTTAGATTAGATGACGTCACGCCATGTTGACGGTCCATCTCTTATACCGCTATTAGTGATTTAATCTTGTATTAGCGGCTGACACTGCTTTGAGCAACTGGTAGAATGAAATGGACAGCTCTTCTGTTGTACTAGCACCTCTTATAACATGACCATACAGTTCGTGTAGCTGTTGAGGAAACAACTATCATGTTTTATTCACCATTACAATGTCTGTGAGAGCCTCTAATGGCCTTTAGTGTACAGCAGGTACCATACATGTCATTATTTGACATTGGCCAAATGCATCTTAGAAATGTAACCAACTGTATGTAGCATTGCTGACAATGTTACCGTCTCTCCAAGGGAGCAACCTTGGGAGACTGAAACAGGGAAGGGAACTAAAATGGAATTTTGGAATTTGTGGTAGTGGAGATAAGGATTATGAAGATAAAATTTAAGGATTTTTTGGTGTCTAGTGTTGGAAATAAGGATTGTCAAGGTTAAATTTAACCAAATTTCTTGGTATCTAGTATTGGAAATTGGGATCCATAAGATGTCCCCGTGTTGACGTACCAGCTTTATTTGTGGTCATGTACTTCTGCTGTTTTCCTGGAAGGGTACAAGTTCTGTTTAACATTCTGTCGGAAATCATACAATTACTGTCCCGAAAAGCTATTGTAAAGATGCGATAATGATCCTTGTTCAGTTCACCGTCCGCTTAGGAATGCGCCCTCTCAGTCTTGCTATGGGCATTATGTTTTTCAGGCATATTCATATTGTCTTTACTTAGCACTGGAGGAACTTTAATTATTGGAGCAACACACTGCGCTGGAGGAATTTCACATTTTAAGGTCATGTTAGAGTGTATGTTGCTGTCATATGAGTGAATTGCTTAAGCAAGGCCATCAATCAATCAATCCACCTCTTTGGAATGCTTTTGTAATTAAGTAATTGTCAAACACCAGTTCCCAAGAATGAGAAAGCCAAAATTCTTTGTAATTTAGTTTTAAACAGTTTTGAGTACTTTTTGAGCTTACCATTATACTTTGCACTCTAAGAAGATGGAGATAACATTTAGAGTGACTGCACAATATTTGGTTGTGTAATATGGCGATTGGCGCTGCCTAGTAAACATGTGCTATGCCACCAGGTCCTGCAGTAAAATGTGATGAACATCTTGTTTGAACTGCAAAGAAACTTAAAGGAAGGCCTTACTTAGGTATTCGCGCGCGAGTGGTATAGTACAAATTTTTAAATCTTCATTTCAACCGTTGTGCTCCGACAATTTGTGAGGATTGCTTTCACCAGAGCTATTCGAAACGGGACCTTGTTACATAGCTACCTACTGTTTGGATTCACCAAAGCCGTATAAGTCAGATATCTGTGAGCATGGCATTAAACACCAATCAACGGATCAACCAATCAATCTGTCAATCAGTCTCGATTTTAGTCCATTCACAATTTATTTTATTTCTCTGCTAAACTTTGCATATAGTAGTATTCTCTGTTGTTGTATAACTCCAGAGAGAAAATTGGCAAATATCCAGAAAATTCCATACCCAAAAATTGTCTGAATTATCAGATTGTGGAACAGCAATGTGAAGCAAGTTTACACAACTAACCTTTGATGCTGCCATCCTCGATATAATTTCTGAAGATATTTTGGGCTGGTCTTAACCTTTAAAAGATTTTCTAAATTTCCATTCAAGAATAGTTTGACCTTGTTTTTGACCTTGAGGGTTCTTATTCTGTGCAGCATAATATAAAATTTATGTTGATAAGAGAGCTAAAACTATTGTACATGTATTCAGGATAGTATGAGGGTAAGTTAGAGCCAGTGAAATGTGAAGACCTAATATTAGACTTGTTTGGAATTTGATTACATACATGTACTGTAACAATATAGCTTCATTAATCCCGGCTTAAATCAGGTGTTAATAGACCTTTACGTAAATGTATGGATTCGTTAGTCTTAATTAACTGTCCGCTTATTAGGCTCGTTAATTTAGTGTGGCATCATTTTGCTGACAAACCATGACAATTGGCTAGTTCAATGCGGAATATAAGAAATCTTTGGAGCTCTGGCTTTAGACATGTTAGAGCAGTATGTTTTCAGTTTACATTCGTGCTGTTTTACTTTACACTTGAAATTTTTTTTAAGAACGGCACATGTATCTTTCCAATAGAGCTAAGACTTGAAGTGTCTACACATTTTGTGGTTGTGTTTATAGTGTTACTATTTACAGATGGAACATTGTCTTCATACTCATAGAAGTGAAAAACCCCAAAGCACGACATTAAACACCTATGAGTCAATCAGTTTAAATAAATAAGAGTTCGATGAGAATGGTTACTAAAGTTATTATTACAATAGCCAAATGCCTGAAGTGGAATACGCTGTCAAATGCGCGAGTGGTTTGAAATTAAGAACCTGTGGCCTGGTACTCTGGGAGCTAAGGGGCAGCAGGAAGCCGATTTCTTGTGGCGTCTTGTTTGGTACAGCCATGTCCTAGTCACATGATGTGTTTATATGTTGACAGTGTCATTGAAGGTAATTTCTTTTACCCATTGGCCTGGCACACAGTCTTGTGAGTGAAATGACCTTAAGGTCAGCCTAAAACCACAATTAAACAAACTACCTATGTATATGTATCACAGGATGTTGAAAATGACATACAATACATGCACTTTTGAAATTAATAATCACAGTTTTTGCATGACCTTAATAAAGTTAGGACTCCAATAAAAGATACACTGGAAGTGATACTAACACAGGGTTGCTCTCAAACTATTGTCAAAAGGTTACCACGTAACCATATATTGTGAAACTGACAGTGAAAAGACTTTTCTTTGTAAATTTGCCCTATGACAGCTTCTCCAAGGCCTAATGCCCTCTGGCTAAGGGCAGTATGTTTCCAGATAATATTCATACTGTCTTATTTAGCACTATAGGAACATTATCTTTCCAACGGCAAAACACTAAAGTGACTATTCTGTTGCCGTATTCCGTTGGAATACAGGACTGTCATATAACTGAAATACCCTTGAGCACAATGCTCAACCAATCAAGTCATAGCCATGTTGTCCTTATGTAGACTTGTATCACAATTATTTATTCACATTTATTGTTGTCGATATTTACCATTGGAGTACACTGCTGGCCAAATACACTTAGAACTGGAGAAACATTATCTTTCCATCAGAGTATTAAACAAATTCAACTTTGATGGAATTTCAACGTCTGGTCTAGTTGCTAAGAGTGTTATCAAGCAATGGTTACAAATTTCACCTATTCCTCCTTAGCAACAAGACCAAAACGTTGCTAAGCAACATATACAGAAGTTGGAAATCTAGCTAAAGGCAGCAAACTTATGTTTTATTAAGCTCCCAGCCGGAAAATGCTTCTTAAAAACACAATTGTTAGTCGTTGGTGCTGTCCATCATCTCCGGTTATATATATACCGTTGGCGGTATATTTACCGCTGCAGGCAATACTTGTATCGCATATATATAAACGTATCCTATAGGACATCAAGTGCATTCTGCACCAATAAAAATCGACATAGAGCAGGTAACAGCAAAGGAAATGAAGAAATAAAATAGAACTATTTCGCATAACATTAGGCCGAAATGACCAATGCAACAAGAGAATCAAGTCATGTGAAAGAGTTTAAATCTATTCATAAGCCGATTAATCAGGTCAAGCTTCAGCCAGTCAGCGGCCTGTCTATGTCACACAGCTACATCAAAATGCTTAGTCATTACATACAAGGTCTGTCACCGAAGTAAATCAATGGACCGTTTTATACAAATGTCTTAGAAGTGAAATAACCTTGGACCTGGTGTCAAATACCAATCAATCAATAAATCTTTAATAATTTTCTATCTTTCTGTCAACAGATGAGGGCACTTTACGCGAGGCAGATGTAATGTTGGCTGATCAGGATTCCTTCAAAGACTCGGCGAACAAAAAGATGGTGTTGGGGAATCGCCCCACCCACAAGCCTCATACAGCCATGGCCAGTCCCGGAAAAAGAAGGAACAACGATCGAGAATTCTTCGCCTTTATGCAAGAACTGGATCAGGAAAGGTAAGATAATCCTGGACTTGTTTTATTTCTAACAATTTGTATAAGTAATTAAAAAAAAAAAAATTGGGAATTTTTTTTATGTTTTAGACAGAAAAGTTAATTCTTTGCTCTGGTACTATCTGAACTAAGGGGCATCAGGAAGCCTCATTCGTTGTGGTGTTCTGTGTCCTGTTATTGTTAACTGCCAGTGACCTCATGTGGATGAAATAACCTCACAAATACAAACAGCAACTACATGCAATTAATTGTTATATATTTTCTTACATTCTTCGTCTCTGAGCTAAGGGGCACAGGATGCCGATTTTTGTTGTTGTGTCTTGTTTTATTAATGTTGTGTAAGTGTTTTGTTCTGTCTTACATGTTGCCAGGGTCATTTACCATGGTTTCCTTCACTGATTGGAATAGCACGCCGTCATATAAGTGAAATAACCTTGAGTACGACGTAAAATCCCAATCAAACAAACAAATCATTCTTTGTCTAAGGGAAGTTAGCGGTGGCTGCTGGGACTGCGGGGTGTTTTGTTGTTGTAGGTAATTAACAACGTTTTCCCCTGGTTTTCCACCAGGCCCCGACAAAGTAAAATTATCTTTCAAGTGAAATACCCTTGAGTATGTTGAAGTAGAACACCAATAAAATAGCCAAATTCTATTTCTGTTTCTTTCAGGACTGCTATTTTACATGACATAGAGTTAGAAGACAAGCTGAGGAAATGGTATTATGAACAGTTAGAAGTTTTTACCAAGAAAATTGACAGTCTTCCAATCACAGAAACAGTAAGATAATTTGTAGATTTTTTATATCATTATCAGTACCGGTAGCTCTCCAACTCAGGGCTGTTACACTCAGCATTTGCGATGTTTAGCAAGTTTAATTCTAGTGGGCCATGCAATAATGGAACTTGAATTACCTGCTATTGCATAAATTTGTGAAGGTTCTATGAAACAACCCAAAGTTTTGCTTAAAAAACTATTTAACAAAACAGAATAAAAATGATTTGAGGAAAGAACGCATATTTCTCTAGGGCATGTCAAAGGTGAAAATTCAAAAATTTTGAAAGAGCTAGCGCAGGAGATTTCTGTGCCTTGGTGCTCTCCGTCGTATCTTGTCTTGCGTGATGTCCTTCAAACTATTAAACTGACACGCTGTCATTTGAGTGAAATTGCCTTAAGTATGATGTAAAAACTCAATAAGACAAATGCTAAGGGCAGTATGTTTCTAGATCATATTCATGCTGTCATACTTAGCACTGGTAGAACATTATCTTTCCAACAGTGATAGCACTAAAGTGACTTCACATTTTATGGTTGCGTTAAGAGTTGTTGTCTACTGTTGGAATATTGCGCCGTCATATAAGTGAAATACTCTTGAGCAGAGCGTTAAACCAATCAATCAATCAGGCAATCCCAATAAGACAAACAAACAGTTTAAATAGTGTACACCTGTAAAATATAAAACACCAACTTAAGGTCAATCTACTCGTTTCTGATATATTGGGCTTGTTTTAATAAATCTGGTTTCACCATCTATGTCTGATATGGACTTATTCCAGAATGACTAATCCATACATCTATCCATTCCCCTAGAGAATTACCTCTGAATAAAGTCATTAGTTAAGCAGATAAATATCTCTGCACCATGAACATAAGTGTGTTCTGTGAGGAGTATCATTGCTTAATTAGTTGGCTCCATGCCAGCCTTTGAAATAGCTCATTCTCAGAAGCCCCCTGGCTAAGGACAGTGTGTTTCAAGCATTAAAATTAATTTTCTTTCTGGTGGCTGCGGGGTTTGTGGGGTGGTTTTTACAAGGTTTCTTCCTGGTTTTCCACCATACACCGGCAACACAAAGTCGTCATATTGGTAATAATATGTCTTGAGTACAACGTTTAAAACCAATCAAATAAAACTAAATTAATTTTCCAACATAGCAAAACTCTTCACATTTACAGTAATTGTTAGAGTGCCTGTCTACTGTGGAATATATCACCATCATATAAGTGGAATAGCCTTGAGCACTTCGTTAAACATCAATCAATCTCATGAGATAAAGGGTAGGCAGGCCTGTGTTGTAATGTTTTCTGGCATAACCTAAAAAAATGTTCTCTAACATATTCATGATAAGCTGCTCTTGTTTTATTTGTCTTTGCTTTGCTTTCTTGATAATACTTAAATATGCATTTAGGAAAAAAATAACAACTCAAAATCACTTTATAATATTAATACAAACTTCATTTCATGGCCGCGAACTGACAAATTCTGTTGAAACATGCAATTTTAGTCCAATGCTTAGAACGATTTGGGTAACTATAAATCGGTTCTCCTGACATGAGTTAAGGTAACCATGGAAAGACCCCAATTGCCCTGCTCTCTCAAACAGGCACAGGCATCGGATGGGTTTTGATGAGCGTTTATGGCAGTTTTTGCCTGGACGATAAACTTCAAGAATGTGGCCTGGGGGTTAAACAGACTAACTTTTAAAATTTCACTATTGTTACATTACACTTTACACAAGCAGTTATTAAATCGATGCACTATCTAGAAACCAACAAGATCATGATGTCTGGCTAAGTATTACAGTTTACGTTCATTCTGTCGTTCTTATTACTAGAGGGACATTATCTTTCCAACGGAGCTAATACCAAAGTTACTTCACATTTAAATATTTGGTTGTGTTACTGTCACTGCGCGCTGTTGGAATACACCGCCAGCATATAAATGAAATACTTTTGGGCACGGATTTAAACACCAACATACAATTAATCAATCGGGAAACCAGCAGCTTTAGCAACATTGTCAGCTAATAAAACATCACAGAATTCCAAATACAGAGCCGTTTTAAGATGAAAAATATAAAAAGACGTTGGTTATTTTATTCCGTGTCCAGGGATCATCTGTTTATTCATTTGATGTTCTGGGTGAACGGTCTGCCCAGAAACTTTCTGTTTTGTTAATTAAAATTCCTAACCTGTGTGTAGGTGGAAGCTGGTGCTGAAATGGAAAGCCGTTCTTTTTGCTGGTTAAGCTTTTATGATTACCTGTTTTTTAACTTTACATTGCCCTGGTTGTATCGGTCCTGGCCTACTGATAGAATACATTGCTGTCATATAAGTGAATACTTTTGAGCACAGCGTAACAAAACAGTTGATTGTCATTGTTTTACCACCTCAGTACCGGTGACGGTTGGCGTCCTTTACACTTTGGGCAGGCACACTGTAATGTAAGTGAATACCTTTGAGCACGGCCTAACACAACAGTCGATTGTCATTGCTTTACCTCTCCGGTACAGGGGTGCGTCCTTTACCCTTTGGGCAGGAACACTGTCAGATGAGTGAATTGTCATCGTGTTACCACTTCGGTACAGAGGGTACCGCATGGCTTCATTGACCTTTTGGCTGGCACATTGTCAGATGAGTGAAATGTCATTGTGTTACCACTTCGGTACACGGGTGCCACATGGCGTCCTATACCCTTTTGGCTGGCACACTGTCAGATGAGTGAATTGAACTGTTAACAATATCTACCTCATTTTACTTTTAATTTACTGTTATTTCCACTGAGTAGTTTAGCATAGAAGAACTTAGCCATAACTTAATAACTCAGAGGAATGATAAACAAGACATGCTTAATATTCAATATATTCAGCTTTATTAAACCATCTTCAGTGAAGACCGATATATATAGAAAGTTAAACAAGTCTTGTTTATCCATTTTTTTCAGAGTTGTTACTTTGGCCTTTTTTGATTTATTACTGCACATTTACAGCTTCTCGTTTTGTTTGGTTGTCTGCTTGGATTGCTCTATAACTGTCTCTCAACCATTACTAGATCCAAACCAATCAATACCCAATCAGAACTGTGGCGGTATTCCTCTAATACCTGTCTGTATAAATTCATTAACAGGCCTGTCGCCATGGTTACCCTGAAAACCAATAATCCTGCTGTCGGAGATTGCTTTCATTCAGTTATTAAGCTTCTATGCTGACACCCCTCTGGGGAGTACAAGTGGACTGACTGTCACATTGTTTGTGGTACATTATGGTTCAGTCCATTTTGTAGAATAGGGGATATGAATGAATTTGTTACCTGTACATACAATGGATTAACACTCTGTCTGGAAGCTGGTTTTATGTTGTTGGTATGTGATTGCTTCTAAATTTAGTTCTGTTTGAGGTTACAAAATACAAACTGCTTAATTAGGATCTGTTGCAGGTAGGTTGTTATAGGTAGATATATTGATGAAAATTAAGGCCTTGTGAAATCGTGTTATCAGAGCAGAGGTTACACAGTGCCACTGTATGGAATAAAATATATTTTTGAATCATTTAGAAAGTGACTGGTAGAAGGTAGTTTAGCTGAGTGGTTTAGTTGGCCGGCATTTACTGCTGCCGATTCGGTGCCTGACTCTGAGGATCGTGGGTTCAATTCCATCATGGATCTCAGTCTGCAAAATTTTCTGAACTAGAATATGTTCAGTCTTAGGAAGTGTTATCCCAACGAAAACTGAAAAACAGTCATTGTAGGAAAGCTGGGATGTTGGCTGGGACCATTGTCATGAATTATTGTAGTTCACATTATTACAAGAGGTATATGTGTTTGGAAGGATAGAATTGATACCTGTATGAGGCCAAGAGGAAGGGTTTGAAAAATTTATATTTTCTCGATACATTTTCCCATATCTGGCAGTTCTGTTTCTCATAGTCACTCTAACATGTGTCTAAAGCCTCAGTCTGGTCTTAAACACCAATTAGTCAGTTAATAAATTCTATTTGATTTTAATGCCAGTATTGATTATTATCTGAAGAAGTTTCACACCTTAATTCTGCTTCTCTTAAAAGAAAAGATATGTTAGAATGGTTTTAATAATCCACAAATGACAGCTAGTTGCGATTTATGGTTTAAATATGGTTATTGATTATTTTGTAAACAGCCAGTCACAGATGTGTTACACCTGCAGTGAAAATCAAAATTTCACAGGTGTTTAGACAGACTGACATCTACAGTTTAGGGGAGGTTTTCGTAGAATTCAATAATCAGATATTTGATTTTCAATGCATGTGAAAGTTTTATTTTGCACATGGTATATTAAGCGGCTGTTTGGGTGGGAGCCTCTTGTGCCCTGGTGCTCTTTGAGCTAAGGAGCACAGGATGCCAATTTGTTGTGGTGTCCTGTTTTGTTATTGTAATGTCGTGCAAACGTTTTGTCCTGTTTTGCATGTTGCCAGCATCCTTTGCAGTGGTTTTCTTCACTGATTGGGCTGGCATGCCGTCATATAAATGAAATAACCTTGAGTACGCCCTGGAGGAACATTATCTATCCAACTGTCCTCATATAAGTAATATACCCTTAACCTCCTCATTACTGATTTTCTAGAGGGCCTTCTGACACACCTTAAAAGAGTGATTTTACTATAACTGTTTATAATTTTCCCAATAAACCATATGTTTTCTGAAAGGATGTTAGTTGTTCTTCAATTTTATTGCGAAACAAAATGCAAATTAGGTCACGTGACCTCATTAAATATTCAAAATGGCCGCTGAT
>JAVFBZ010158424.1:5858-18112 GCA_032466195.1 Katharina tunicata | reverse complement strand
TAATTTTGAGTTAAGATTGCAACCTTAAGGATTTAAGATCAACTTAGCCCTAAGATCGCTTTGTGGAACGGGCCCCATGTCTTAATAAACAAGGAGTATAAACAAAATATTGAACCCCAGAATTAATAATTTGCAAATGAAAATTTTGAACTTATTCTATTTTGAAAATTGTGAAATTGAAAGCATTGTATGTTTTATTAATGCAGAAAGAAGTAATTTAACGCCCTCAAATTGTATATTAGTTGTATGCATCATTTGTCTCATGCATTTTGTATCAATTTAAATCCTGTAATGGTCAACCATTTTGAAGCTTAATTTACCAATGGTACTGGTCTTAACAAGTTCTACTAAGATCATTGGAAGAGCGGTGGCCACCATTAGTCCAACACAGTTGCCATAGAGACAGTTGTGACAATTGTGTGGACGTTAATTGCCCTGACCATAACTAAACCGAAGATGATTAATCCACAACAAGTCCCCAAAGGATTGAATATTCCTAAGATGATTACTCCACAAAAAGTCCCTGAGGGATTGACTATTCCTAAGATGATTACTGTACAAAAAGTCCCTGGGGGATTGAATATTCCTAAGATGATTACCCTACAAAAAGTCCCTGGGGGATTGAATATTCCTACAGGTCAATTCACATAAGACTTGACACTACAGTCTCGCTGCTCAAGCCAATTCATGCTAGAAACGACGCGACACATTTCATTCCTATGCTTAAACCTGGCACAGTCGCGTCTAAGATAACATCACAATATTGAAGAATTGCATCATAATGTTACATATTGTCGCTGGCAACTGTAGCGGGACAGTCTCCCCCAGTATGAAATGTATTGCAAAATAAGTAGAGCTCTGTTTGCTTTTGAGGGTCAACTGTTGTGTTGCGTCTGTGAATTGGCATTAAGACGATTACGTCTCACAAGCCCACAATGGACATTATGTCGCTGGAACAACTATCATCAAAGTTGTGTGTTGCAACATTTATACCCTTATCAACTGTTATTGTAGCAAATGTCATGGATTTGTTTTTAAGAAAGGCAGCTTATTCCACTAACAATTGTTGACACTTTTGTAAGTCAATATATATTTTCATTTTTTAATTTCTTTGGACTTTTATTTGTTGGGCTCCTGTGGTACCTAATTAGGGCAAGTAATTGTTGTATTAATAAAGTAATTGAATATTTATATGGTGTGTAAATCAACCAAAACATTCCATTAGAATGACTTGAAATGTGTAATTACCAAGACAGTGATGGAATCTATATGTACATATGTATCATGACAGCCTATGTTATCCAGTTTTTAATATGAGATGAGTTACAGAATCTATGGGTATTTTTAAATGTTTAAAAAAATCTAAATATATTTATCTCTGGTGGCAGTTTTATCATAATATTCTTGAATTTCAATCGCTGATATATTTCTAAGCTTAACTCTACCCTCTGAGCAAGGGTAGTGTGGTTCAAGATTATATTCATGCTGATATACGAAGCACTGGAGGAACATAATGTTTTCAAAGAGAGCTTACAGTTAAAGTGACTGTCTACTATTCACTGCCAGCATATCCCCTTGAGCACAGTGTTAAAACATCAATCAATCTTATCAACCAATAGTCTCTTACAATCCAAAATATATTTCAAAAAGTCTTTATGTGAGGCTTGTCAACTCTGCCGGCACTAGCATGCACTACATTCTGGCTAGGCCCTTCATATGACGTTAAACACTAATCAATTATTCATACATTCTGGCTTTCATCTTGCTTGCTTAAGGTCATTTGTGTTTTGATTCATTACTTAGTTTCTCTATAGTTTAATCGATTTAGAGGTGAACACTTAATGTGCTGGGCATATTATCATAACATTTTTATCTCATGTTTATTTAATTATATCAGATGATTTTTTGAGAAAACCCAATTTCTATACTATTCACTATTGTCCCTTTAAATTTAAAGTATAGGTGATATTTTTTATGTGCCTGTCATGAGTCATTGTGTTTGCATAAAAATCGTCACCGAGGCCCTCAGAGGTTCCTATTCACAGATCATGCTCTTTGATTTATAGGACAATAAGCCGATTTGTCCTGTTATTCGTCCTGTAAATTTACTGTGGTGTTTTGACAGTATTGCTGTTGGTGTACAAAACCGTCTTATAAGTGAAGTACCATTCAGCTCGTCGTAAAACACCAATCAATCAATCAATCAATCAATTCATCTTCTGTTCAAACCTTATAGAATGGCCGCTTCTTTGGTGTAATAATGCGTTCACCGTATTGTTGTATTTTGTGTCGAGCCTCAGTTAAACATTTTATTTTTTTGTCCCATGTTGTTGAAGCACAATGAAAAATACAAATATATATTTGGTGAAATATCTTTCTTGTGTTTGTTGTATCTTCTATCTACTAAACGGCACTAAACTGCATGATACTACCTTATATGCACATGATGTTGGTGGTTGGGTGGCGGGCCCAAGAAACACCCAAATGATCCCAATTTTAATTTATTTAACCAACAATCATTGATAAACAATGCATATCTCATGAACTGTTTTTATTTTAGCATAGTTCAATGAAAAAAATCAGTGTCTAGCTGTAACCTCAATTGATGATATCTTCTTATGATGATATATTAAAACCGCTTAGCGTACTTTTTAGCGGTAATAGACGTTCGAAACAAAAATCTGTGGTGCTCCGTGGCTCAGTCGGTTGAACATTGGACTGCTGTGTGCTTCACTGTACCCGTAATAGGTTTGACCCCGCCGTGGACCTTAGGTACCGATGGCTGCGGAGTTCGCGGGATGTGGACCTTAGGTACCGATGGCTGCGGAGTTCGCGGGATGTTTTTTTAGGAGGTTTCTTATCACTTTAAATTATACACCGAAAACGCAAAGTGGTCTTATAGGTTACTCTTGAGTACGACGTTAAACACCAATCAAATAAATAAATAAATAGAAAAATCACTTTTCTTCACACTGAATGGTAAACGTCCCCTTTTTCCGGCGACAGTCCCCGACTTTCCCCTGCCTATATTTGTCAGGAATGCCCTAGGGTTTTTATTCCAGTGGAATATTATCATTGTTCTGTGGTGAAAATTGTCAAGTAAAAAGTCAGGGTTGAAAGTTGTAAACTTAAATGATGTTTTAATGATATGCGACCGCGGAGTGATAAATGTCTGGTTTTCATTTCGTTAGTCTGGTCCCCATATTTCACTGACAAAGTTGGTCGGACGGGCACTGTAAGTTCTTTCACCTAACGTCTGAAATGAAGTACAACCACAGATCAACTTTGCATAAAACCAAAAAAAAGTAACTCCGAATACTGAAGTCATCATGTTTGATATTTTATATTTCGGTCTATCTATGTAACCATCAGGAATATAGGCTATGATTGGGTAAAGATGCCTACATAGATAGACCGAAATATAGAATAACAAACACGACCACTTCAGTATTCGGAGTTACCCTTTGTTTCTAACCTCTGAAATTTCATATGTCCGAATCTTAGAGACCATTACTCCGAATCTGAATGTTCTTTTCTCCAAATCTAAAGGTTCATCCCAACTCAGATTCATGTGCCAATAAAATTGATGTCTCTAAACTCTTACCGCTTTTAAATTGTAAGCAGGATTCTTAAATGACTCCGATCGGAAACATGACTTGACTTCAAAGGTGCAAAACTTATTTCTAAATTTCCAGTTTCATAGATTAGATAGGTACTCTTTATTTGAAACTCGATAAATTCATAGGCACCTGAAACTATTTTCATGAAGGTCGAGATTGGTACAGAATTCCAAATGAACAAAACAACTAGTACTTTTGATCAATTTATTTCTGCCTCTTATTGCAAACCATCGGACACTGCGTGACAGGCCAATGGATGATGGAAAGTACCATCAAACACTGACAGCAAACAGGACAAGAACAGGACTCATAACGCCACAACAAATCAGCTTCTTACTAAAATAAGGTGCATCTCTGGATTCCTTTCCAATTCAAGGCAATGTTTGAGCTAGCATGGTGTTACAGTTGTTGTTTGAGTGCAGACACGGCTAATTTTTTCCTCAACTTTTTTTTTTAGAAGTTTCGATTTGGTACTTATATAGGGTAAGTTATTAATTGGCGAAATTTTTCTTATAGTTTTGTTCATCTTGAACACTCATATATATCAGCTTGAGACTGATTGTTTCTGGACCAATTTTGGACCGATCAGCTGATCTCTCTATGTAACTCTCCACATGTCCCCCATTGCTCCGAGAGCCATTCTTAACATTATTTGGGAACCTTTTGCGTTTCTTCCAAAAAATGGCGCCAGGAATAGGTTTTAATTTTCCTTTTTTGATGGAATTTCCGAACCTGGTCAAATAATCTTTGTGTTTCTTACTACCGCATTCATTTCTGAATTATTTTGTGACACCTGTTTTAAGACCACGGGGCCTCCGTGGCGGAGTGGTCCTGAGCGTACGACGTGTGTTTGTCACTCGGAAGCCATCGAATGTAGTGCGCACATCATCTCGGACGCGATACGATCATCGTCATTTTGGCCGGAACTATTTCACAGCCTGTGGGTCAAACTGGCGATGTAGACAGATTCCACAGTGTCCATTTATTTTACATTCAGAATATAATTTACTCTTAAATCAAATATTGCGCATCTAAAGCCATATAAAATTCGTTCGATACCTTGTATTTTCTTACGTGTCCACACGGCGGTAAATAGGCTTCCGGCGAACAAAATGTACCATTTTGATGCATATTCATACACCTATCACGGCTGAGCTAAGTGATGATTGCCAAATAACGAGAAACCACGCGAGGTTTTGCCGATTGTGTGTTTGTTGAACCAGAAAGACATAATAGATTTTGTTTAATTTAGGTTTTGCGTCGTTACTGAGGTTATTTCACTCCAGTGGAGACGTGTCATCCTATTGAACGAAGGAAACATCTGTAAGCGTTCGTGGTAAAGATGTCTCGATACAAGACAAGCAGAAGTACCTTCTAAAAATTTAGAAGACTATTAGCACTTATATCATGACAAACCATTCTTGTTGTTGTCTTAGTACTGTTTCCGCAAAAAAGTGTGCAGACAAATTAATCGTCTAAGTTTTACTACCAACTTATTTCAAATGAAACAGAGAAAAAAAGTTGTCACAGGGTCGATTCAATTTGAAGTTTGTAAAAGGCACAGACTTCACGTAAAAACAGACTTACGTCGTGAAGCAGTACCATCAAATTAGCTATAAACTTACTAGCCACAAACAGTAAAACGGGATAACTCTTTATAGCTGAACAAGATGGCCAGTCTAAGACTCGACGGTAGGGATAATGATTTGATTCTCTATTTTATAATACAATAGGGCCTGTAAGTCACGTCATGTGATGCAAGAGTTTTCACGCGTTTCATCCCAGTTCCGGGCATATGCTACTTTTGTTTTAGTTATTACTTCACTGGGAGAGTTAAAGAAATTTCCATTGTCCTGTCCGGTCCAATAACTACACCAAGGCACACGAAAATGCCGTTCTGTAAGACCTCTATTCCAATCATACGGTCACAGTTTCATGGATATACCCGGAAGTCATGGTACAAGCAAACGAGACTTACATGGCCTATATGACGAAGTGAGTGAGAAACCAGTTCCAACAGACTAAGCCCAGTGTCCAAACAAGTAAAGTCAAATATAAAACAGATTATTGAATTTATTGTAAGATACAATTGTGTATCGCATTAAATTAACAACAGCAGAAGTGTGAATTTACAAACATTTTATGTGAATACAATGGATAATATATAAATCAAAAACTTGGAAAATTCACTCATCCAATCGGAGACCTGGGCTGTTACAGCAGACGCCAACTCATTTACGTAGAGAAAGTGGCTTACTGGAAGCCCCCACCCCCCTCGAACACTTTTTTGTATTTTACGATGGTTCACCTGTTAACCCCCCACCCCCCACCTATGAATGTCCACATAGATGTAGAATTGTTAATAACAAGAAGACCAGCCACTCTGCTGGATCGTAATTCCACAACGACAACTTCACCTAACATCTTTAAAAAAAGTGTCCAAAACAGAAATTTGTCTTATCTTACCATACTACATCACAGAAAGTCCAGAAAGGTAAATTTAATTTGCTGTTCATTGATCCTTTTTCTTACATCGCTTAAGTAAGTTATGTAAAGGATTTCCAAATTCAAACAATGGCCTTCATTGGAAGCCCGTACATTTCTAGAATGTCCGCGGTATCATCCACAAAGGGACATTCACCAAATCTTCATTCAGCAATGCAAGCAAAACAAATTTCATGTAACAGATATCCCATACGAATATTTTTTTTTAATTTAACAACTTAAGTACAATTTGATATCCACGAACGAATTCTGTAAATTTTAGATTTTCATCTATAAAGGACGATTGTTCCTCAAGTAAGCTATTTGACCTTGGGATGTGACCTTGATATGTGTGACGTTCAAAAAGTATGTAACACTGAAACAAGCAAACAAACAAACATTTTTGACCTTTACATCGATGAACTCCACGCGTGTCATTAACGGTCAATCACAGGTTATTTTTTGTAATTTCATATAAATGGTAGCCTATATCCAGGAAGGAAATTCTCCGAACAACAACAAACATCCGGATTCAGAGAGAGCCAATGTCAGACCTAGGACCTGCAAATTAGAAACAAATGTTTGTATAGAAACATGAATTTAAATTGTCTGTAATCTCAAAACATGGAATAATTCAAAAGATAAATCAGCATCACACAAAAAGTTAAACTGAGATAAATTTCCATAAGTCTTTAAAAACATATGCATTATGTTGTTATACTATAGAGAAAACACAGACAGTTCTAACATAAACTTGATTCAACTAAGGGGATTAACATGAAAATACTTGTGGTTTATGCCGACTTGAACTTATTTTCGTTAACTAAGCCAGATTGACTTACTCTTATACAGCAGAAGTTCCGATTTTGGCCTGTAGAGGGATGGGTACTCTGACCCTGCGAACGACTCGTTGATGTAGCCTCTTCCCGTAAGATCTCGCGTGAAGGCCCTTGACCTGTATTGTTCAGAGGGGTCATAGAGGTTTGGCGTACTCCGGACACTGTACAATGATGGACCAGTCGATCGAGGATGAATCAACCTAAGGGCATCTGGAAATAATGTAATGGAAGGCATATGGGAATGAAAAGTAGTATCTATAGACAAAACTTAGCATACTGGTAATCAATATTCCTGTTTGATTGGGGTTTTGGGGTTTTATGTCATACTTAGATTATTTCACTTATTTCACGACGTTCAACACCATTTTAGACCATGTGACAAGGGATAAAATACAGTAAGACAAAGCTTGTATAACCCTTTGTTTACATTTAAATAACGTCTTCATATATTTTCTCTAAAGTAAAACCGATGAGTCTTTTCAGAAGTTTGGGCGAAGGGTTTTACCAACCGTTTATTTTATTGAAGTCTCAAGCTCATTCACTTAGGACATTTTGAGATTTATATGAAGCGTGATTTTCATAATAATGCAGATCATGCTGATTTTCCCCAGACAAACACCTCTTCCCAAGACATTTGTCTTGGGAAGGAAACAGCAAACAAGTGCTCTTATATAATTGTACGAAAGCAAAACAGTTTCTAGTAACAATGATTGCCCTTACTATCAAACTTTTCCTAAATTAATAAAACATAACAGGCTTATTGGAATTTTTAAAAAGTATTTTCTCCAATAATTATCACATTTTATCCAATCAGGTATATCAATTTATCCAAAGTTTTCAATTTCCCAGTTGATCAAAATTAACGAATGCCATACACATGCACTTACTGGGATCGTATATACTTGGATCTGCAGACATGAAGCTGGTATCGATGTTAATGATGGGCCTGGAACTAAGATCTTCTGCTGGCAGATGGAGACTGCGGTCCATAGTCTGCATACCAATCATACTGCCATCGGCATACCCAGACATACTCCGGTGACCCCCAGGGACAAGCGTGGAGTTCGGAGAATAAATAGTGGAACTGGCATAAGTTGTTTCTTTGTCGTCTTCCAGAAAAACTCCTTCCAAACCGATGGTGGCCAACTGACGAACTTTTGGAAGAAACATTGCAAAAAGAATCACAGTGGCGGTGAAGAATAAACCAAATCCTATGCAGCCATCTCCGATTTCGTGAGCACTAACGTGATCCCTCATGAACCCACCAATCATGGCCCAGGGAATAAAAATTACAATCGAGATACCGACAGCTAGTGTAACAAACCGACTCTCCCTCATGTTAGTCACAAGGTCGAAGGCCTTCAGAGAGAACAAGAACGTGACGAGAATGAGAAACATGATGTAAATGAGGGAGAGGAGATGGTTATCAAACTCTGTCCTTACGAAGAACCGCATATCCCAGAAGCTGTGTCTCATAGACCATGTGTAGTGATTGCAGATCCAGACGAGGCGTCCGCCGTTATCTCTGACATGAACGGCCTCTGGAGGAACTTGGATCAACCACTGTATGGTTATGATTAGCTGTATGGAGAAGGCAGCTAAGAAGAGAGCTACCATTGCCACGACCCTCTGGTAGAAAGGTGTCTGGATTTCTCCCGCCAGGAACTTATCCGTAACCCGTGTACTGAGTATAATCATCAACTTGACAAGGATACAGGAGAACATGATGGCGTACGAGATACCGACTCCAAATCGAGTAATTCCACAGGTTGCTTTCGTTGGTACAGGTAGATAAGCGAAAAGAGTCAAGTAGGACAGAAATATGCCAAAAAGGAGGAGTTGTCCCAGCCACAATACCCTGTAGTTAAAGTGGGTAGTTTTCATCCCGTCAGGTCCGATGAATTTGTAAGTCTTCAGGAGGTATATCAGGGTTCCCTCAACAATGAGCACGGCGATGATTCCGAGTCCGGCCAGCACAGCCAGTGCCACACTCCAGACACTGCGGTACTCAGATGCCAGAAGCCTTGAAGTGTAATTGGACCTTTTCTGTCTGAAGTGAATACCTGTGATGTAAGCATTGTGCGACATTCTATGGGTGGCTAAACCTCGGGGTAGGATTGTTAGCATGTCGTCAGCGGCTGTGGTACTGGGTGGAGCAGTTGGTGTGACACCAGGCGGCGGAGGACGACACAGGAAACACTTTCCAGGCGGACAGTCAGATTTAAGCCCCTCTTCTGTTATGATGCCCGTGCCGTTTTCAACGTAGGCCACCATATTTTGCGTTTGGTTGTATTGACCATTCTTTAGAAAACCAACCTTATAAATAAACCAAAAATATACAAACTTAAATAAAAAAGACGAATAGTAACTAATAGCAGCTTCAAAAACATCTAGACTACTTTAATAGAACAAAGTAGCTTTTTCTGTGAGAAAAAAAAATAACAAAACAAAAGCGTAAAGGGAGCACAATAGAGGCATTAAAGATGTAGACTTCACAAAAATTTCTTTCTCATAGACATCATGTGCCAATATAGGACCACGTGAGAGGTATTTCGTACTCTCACGAGAGAAGTGAGCATGTGTAAATATCGAAAGTGACTTATCAATAAGCCGACTATGCCTTGTTCGTGATGAAAATTACGTACAACCATTTAGGTGCATCAGTGTACAATTATGTGTATTCGTTTGTTTAACTATCCCGATTCAAAATACACAAAACTACAGTCAATACTAAACTATACTTTGGCTCAGTTTCAAGCTTGAATTTGTTCTCTGGCTCAAAGCACAAAATAATGAAACATGTTAACATTTTTGGCAAACGGTGGGCTTCCACTTTACATGGTCAGTGACCAAATTAGAAGATGGCATAGATTCTAACAAAAGCCATTTAGGCCTACTTGCTCTCGTGAATGTGCCAATGTTGGATTGTTAAATCTCTCAGCGATTTGAAGCTGTACGTACCTTTGTATAAATGTTTCCCAATTTCAGATTAAAAACCTCAAATCTCCAAGACTCTGGTCCTCCGGTCTCGGAGTTAAACACTCGACGGTTCTGTATCATAACGTTTGGGATCACCTCATCGAATTTATCTACTGTCATAGCGGGACAGAAGTCACTGCTGCTGCATTGAGCTCTCCTTACTGACTCAATGCTGGTTAGGAGAGCGTCCACAGCCTGAATGACATACCCTACCCGTCCTGAAATAGCATCGTCCTGTAGGGCCAGCGAAGACGAGTTGCTACAAAAGCTTCGGTAACTAAGTGCCCTGTTTCCGGTGTATCCAATGAGGTTGCACTGAAATCGTTGCTGCCAAAATTCTGACACGAGAGGGACATTGGGAAAGAAGATGGGATTAATGGCTCGATAAAAGTTCCTGAAATCCTCGATGTTTTCTAAACTGCCACCGCTGGAATTGTGACGAATTTGTATAGCTCCTAACGCAACAACGCTAGTTTCTAACAAGACTTCGCCAACGTTTTCAGCAAATGGTGGAAAGACGAAAGTAAAATTGAGGATATTGTTCGTCCTAGCTAATAGTCCGCGGTAGAGTTTGCGGAAAGACTGACCATCTAGCAGGCTTATCACGAACCTAGCGTCTCTGTTAATAAGCAGATTTCTAGCAGTCACTTCGAGCTCAACATCCTGTACTGGAATGTTCATTCTACCACCATACACTATGCAAATATTTTTAGTTCTGGCGGCCGTTTGAAATTCCATGAAAGCTTCAGATGAAAACGCTTCGGCGGAATAAACAACTGAAACAAAAATTTCTCCCGCAGTAACACTCTGACTTATCACATCGACGGTGGCCTCAATCTGCTGACGAATTGTTGGAGCTACAAAGTTTTGACGGGAACCAGGTCTGCGATTTGCAAATTGCTCCCCATACGTTCCAGTGCTGATCAACGGTTTCTGTAAAGCGAGCACCACATGGCTCGCTTCATCAGACATTTGTCCATTCCTACCATCTAAGCCACTGATATAACCGAACACAGAACTTCTATCCACAGTACTCGTTACGGTGACGTTATTCCTTGCACCTAAAGCTGGCTTAGTTTTGCATTTCTCCATGCCGAATATACTCTTGGTCGCGGAGAAGTCTGCTCCGCATGTATCAAAAATCAGAGTGCCTTTCGCCACATTTGGCACCGCACTGCCCAGTCTTCGTGAGGAGGTTTCCACTGCCCACTGGAATGCCATCATCTCTTGAAAGCTCTCAGTGTTAATGGTTCCGCACGTAAATGCTTCTCTACTTCTGCTATGAACAGGGAAAATACCCCCGATATAAAATCCAGCATCTGTGAGTGAACCTTCGGCGGGAAACACGGCGACATTGTCGTCTGTTGACATACAAGACACTTGCGAGGCTGGACAAGAAGCTACAACCGACTTTCTGGATAGCTGACCGTCTGTTTCCGAAAGAAGACAAGACACAACACAGATAAGCCAGCTCAGCACCAACATCTGAAATATAAAACAGATATATTATTATTTGTTTGATTACATTATTCTTGATGTTATTTCACCCATACGACAGCGTTCCAAAATGTGCAAGATTTGACATATTCAAAGATAAATTGTATTATGGCTTCTTTGCAACAACATAACTGGCTAGTATATCATCAGAAATGATGCACTGAAATAATACAATAATATCTTTTTAATTCTTGAGTTTTCCGGTAATGTGGACAAGTTTATATAAAAGTTATCTCCCTTTCATTCTTTTGATCAATGATTTATACTAACTTTCGAATCTTTTAAAAATGTATACTCTTTACCAAGATGGTGACATGATACACTATCGTAAAGTCCAATGTTAAAAGGCAAAAGCAACAACAACACCAAAGCAAAAACCGAAAACAGACCACAACCAAACCATAAAGCAAGTTATATTCGGAGTCAAAACATTCCAATATAGTTTATCTTGCACTGACTGCAAACATTTAAAACACAAAAGTTATTTTGTATGACGGTTTAGCAATCGTCCAACGAATCTCAAAATAAACCGATAATAGAGGTGTAACAATTTATGGAACTATCGATATATCATAAGTGTTGCTGTAGACAATTATCTTTGGTTTTCTGGTTATGCAATAGTCAATCGTTATAGTTGTACCAACTATCGATAGTTTCATCATGACACCTTTTGCATAATTATTCTTTAATGCTTTCAAATGGAGCATTTAAAGACCATGGCTTCCCTACACAAAGTTATAAAATGATTTAAGTTAACTTTGCTTCAGGGTAAATCGTAATAACTGATTATTGCATTAATCAATCGGTCTATTCTGAAGATACAAAATACATATTT